>CAUDMG010002857.1:705000-762500 GCA_958450375.1 Homarus gammarus
CCTCAATAAGTTAAATAATACCAAAGAGAAGAGTCATCCAGGTGTTGGTGGTAGAGCAGTAACACGTGTATCGCTCACTAATGTATCATGGGTTCGAACCTCGGCCAGGACACGCGTGAGTAGGGTGTTGTATAGTTCCTCCTGTCTACCAACACAACACTAACCTAATCTAACCTCGCTCTAACCTAACCTGACCTTACACAACACTAACCTAACCTGACCTTACACAACACTAACCTAACCTCGCTGTAACCTAACCTGACCTTACACAACACTAACCTAACCTGACCTTACACAACACTAACCTAACCGCGCTGTAACCTAACCTGACCTTACACAACATTAACCTAACCTAACCTCGCTGTAACCTAACCTGACCTTACACAACATTAACCTAGCCTAACCTCGCTGTAACCTAACCTGACCTTACACAACACTAACCTAACCTGACCTTACACAACACAAACCTAACCTAACCTGACCTTACACAACATTAACCTAACCTAACCGCGCTGTAACCTAACCTGACCTTACACAACACTAACCTAAACTAACGTAACCTCGCTGTAACCTAACCTGACCTTACACAACATTAACCTAACCTAACCTCGCTCTAACCTAACCTGACCTTACACAACACTAACCTAACCTAACCTCGCTGTAACCTAACCTGACCTTACACAACACTTACCTAACCTAACCTAAGCCTGCCAGATAGGTTGACTAATCTTCACCTGATCCTATTAACCTTTCAATAATTAAACATTATAATCATAAAGTCGTAATTATGTTCTGTTTCCTTGTTGACAAAAATTATGATTGACTTCTAGGACAAATAATTCGTTTGTCTTTTGGTTGTCTGCTGTGTATTGGCTCGTGATGATGGTATATGACTGCTTGGTGGGTTAATAAGGAGGACACATTGAGTTTATTGTTTTGGTAACACTGGTTCGTCTGTTGGTGACGTAATCTGGACTTTACTTTCTTTCTTTCTTAAAACGAACTGTGTGGTGTTAGGACAAGTAAAGGTGTGGTGGTTGACGGAGCGTGGGTGGGTATTGATGGTAGTTGATATGCTTGGTGGTGTGAGTCCTCTCTCTCTCTCTCTCTTTCATTCAGGTGTTTATGAACTTTTTCGTAATGTTTATCACCAAAACACAATCAGATACTTGCCTAAAATTTATATTAAAATCATTTATGGCGTCAAAGAATATATATTTTATTCTCGATTTTTTACCTTTTTTCTTTTCTTTTTTGCCTCTACTTTAAAATGCATCTATAAATACGTGAGTAAAGTATAGATGCAATAATTTACTGTACATGCCGATCGATCTTCATTTGTTTTTAGTATGTGAAGTATAGATGCAATAACTTTCATGCCGATCGATCTTCATTTGTTTTTAGTATGTGAAGTATAGATGCAATAACTTACATGCCGATCGATCTTCATTTGTTTTTAGTATGTGAAGTATAGATGCAATAACTTACAAGCCGATCGATCTTCATTTGTTTTTAGTATGTGAAGTATAGATGCAATAACTTATATGCCGATCGATCTTCATTTGTTTTTAGTATGTGAAGTATAGATGCAATAACTTACATGCCGATCGATCTTCATTTGTTTTTAGTATGTGAAGTATAGATGCAATAACTTACATGCCGATCGACCTTCATTTGTTTTTAGTATGTGAAGTATAGATGCAATAACTCACATGCCGATCGATCTTCATTTGTTTTTATAAAAGAAATATTTATGATTAGTAAATAGGATGACACAGTTCACACTAATCTCTGGCTTAAGCTGACGTACAGGGTGTGTCGAAAAGACTATCTCTCTCTCTTTACAGGGTGTGGTAAAAGACTATCTCTCTATATACAGGGTGTGGTAAAAAGGTGCTCTCTATACAGGGTGTGGTAAAAAGACTATATACAGGGTGTGGTAAAAAGATACTCTATACAGGGTGTGGCAGAAGGTAGGGCTCTTTTCTGACGTGTGTGTATCTCACATTAACATACAGGTCACACAGCCGAGTTGGACCACATGAAGATTAGGCAGCCTAGTTTATTAACCTCTGTAATGCTAACCTAACCTAACCTAACCAATCCTAAGCTAACCTAACCTAACCAATCCTAAGCTAACCTAACCTAACCGAATGTAGCATGTATAGTGATGATGATCAGGTGTGTCTCCCACCAAGTCTATTTCACCTGATGTTTAAACACCTAACTCTATCTGGTTTGGTTAGATTAGCTGTAGGTGAGGTTAGGTTAAATTAGGTTATGTTAGGCATGCGTTACTTTAGGTCATGTGATTAGTTTGGTTAGGTTAGGTTGGCGTTTTCTCTCTCTCACTAAATCATCATAAAAAACAACAATTCACTCATTTATCACCTGTTAGTTCTCACTTTAAAGGGGAAACTCAACCAAACGTAAATCGTCATAGTGACTGTCGCAGCCTCCAGTGTATGGGTGTTGCCGCGCCGGGGAGGAGGGTTTTTAACGACTGGCAGCCAACGCCTTATGGTTTTCCTCTTAAACATTGAGAAGCTTTTTGCCCATGGTGGGTTTGGAGTGTGAAGCGTGGGTGTGGGTGTAAGACGTGGGCGTGAGTCGTGGGTGTGGGACGTGGGCGTGGGTGTGAGACGTGGGAGTTGGTTGAGACGTGGGCGTGGGTATGGTGTGACTAGATTGGAAAATGGTGAAAGATGATGTGGGGTGTAAGGAGAGGAATGTGGGTATGAGAGAGAGCAGAGTAAATAGAGAGCGAGAGAGAGAGCGAGCAGAGTAGAGAGAGAGAGAGAGAGAGAGAGAGAGAGGGTGGAGATCTGTCATTATTTCCTCAAGTATATTTACACTGTGAGCAAAAACAAGAAACAGTGAAGGTCGGGATATTGTCTGACACTGATGGTGGTGGGGGTGATGATGGTGGTGGTGGTGATGATGGTGGGGGTGGTGGTGGTGGGGGTGATGGTGGTGGGGGTGAGGATGGTGGTGGTGAGGATGATGTTGGGGGTGGGGATGGTGGTGATGATGGTGGTGGTGATGGTGGTGGGGGTGATGGAGGTGGTGGTGGTGAGGATGGTGATGGGGGTGATGGTGATGATGGTGGTGAAGATGATGGTGGTGGTGGTGGGGGTGATGGTGGTGGTGGGGATGGTGGTGATGATGGTGGTGAAGATGATGGTGGTGGTGGTGGTGGTGGTGGGGGTGATGGAGGTGGTGGTGGTGAGGATGGTGGTGGGGGTGATGGTGATGATGGTGGTGGTGATGATGATGGTGAAGATGATGGTGGTGGTGATGGTGGTGGTGGTGGGGTGATGGTGATGATGGTGGTGGTGGTGGGGGTGATGGTGATGATGGTGGTGGTGGTGATGTTGGTGATGATGATGATGGTGGTGGTGATGATGGTGGTGGTGATGATGGTGATGATGGTGATGATGATGATGATGATGATGGTGATGATGGTGGTGATGGTGAAGATGATGATGGTGGTGGTGATGATGATGATGGTGGTGGTGATGGTGGCGATGATGGTGGCGGTGTTCCACATATAAGCTAGTGACACAGTTACACACATTACTTTTAGGCAACATTATCCTGGTATGTATGAGTGAGTTTGTATGTATGTATGAATGTGTATTTTCTTTCAGGTCTTCTTCTTCTTCTTCTATAGTTTTGATATCATATGTGTATGTATGTATGAATGTATGTATGGAATCTCAACTAACCATCGAAGATTAGTGAACAAGTTTCCCTGACCACTCGGCGATATCCTCATCCAACACAGTGGTTAATATATATATATATAACAACACCGCCTGTCAGCACATAGTGAACCGTACCAGGATATGACTCAGTGTTCAAGGGTGAGATGCTGTCCCCACCTCTACATGTTGGGAAGATCAGGTGTGTTGTGGTATATAACTACACGTACAGATATATACATACATACATACATACACAAAATAATATCAAAACTATAGAAGAAAACCGTAGAGAAAATATACACATACATACATACATACATACATACATACATACATACATACATACATACATACTGCCAAGAGTGAGTTCATCAAACAAGTTTTGCTGAAAGAAACTGTTCGGTGGGGCAACACATTCAATAGTTCACACTGCCACCTTGACCCCAAACACACTGACTACAGCTGTGTGTGTGTGTGTGTGTGTGTGTGTGTGTGTTCCTAGGTCTATACTTTTTGCTAAATTATGTAAGAGTGCATCCAACCTGAACCTGTTGATCTAAGTTAACAACACAATTAATGTCTGAAAATACCCGCCAAATTAACACTGAGACTCTACCTTAAGTAGATACCTTCACTTAGCACCAGTTAGGAGACAAAATGAACACTGAGACTCTACCTTAACTAGATGCCTTCACTTAGCACCAGTTAGGAGACAAAATTAACACTGAAACTCTACCTTAACTAGATACCTTCACTTAGCACCAGTTAGGAGACAAAATTAACACTGAGACTCTACATTAACTAGATACCTTCACTTAGCACCAGTTAGGAGACAAAATTAACACTGAGACTCTACCTTAACTAGATACCTTCACTTAGCACCAGTTAGGAGACAAAATGAACACTGAGACTCTACCTTAACTAGATGCCTTCACTTAGCACCAGTTAGGAGACAAAATTATCACTGAGACTCTACCTTAACTAGATACCTTCACTTAGCACCAGTTAGGAGACAAAATTAACACTGAGACTCTACCTTAACTAGATACCTTCACTTAGCACCAGTTAGGAGACAAAATTAACACTGAGACTCTACCTTAACTAGATACCTTCACTTAGCACCAGTTAGGAGACAAAATGAACACTGAGACTCTACCTTAACTAGATGCCTTCACTTAGCACCAGTTAGGAGACAAAATTATCACTGAGACTCTACCTTAACTAGATACCTTCACTTAGCACCAGTTAGGAGACAAAATGAACACTGAGACTCTACCTTAACTAGATGCCTTCACTTAGCACCAGTTAGGAGACAAAATTAACACTTAGATTTTACCTTAACTAGATACCTTCACTTAGCACCAGTTAGGAGACAAAATTAACACTGAGACTCTACCTTAACTAGATACCTTCACTTAGCACCAGTTAGGAGACAAAATTAACACTGAGACTCTACCTTAACTAGATACCTTCACTTAGCACCAGTTAGGAGACAAAATTAACACTGAGACTCTACCTTAACTAGATACCCTCACTTAGCACCAGTTTGGAGACAAAATTAACACTGAGACTACCTTAACTTGATACCTTCACTTAGCACCAGTTAGGAGACAAAATTAACACTGAGACTCTACCTTAACTAGATACCTTCACTTAGCACCAGTTAGGAGACAAAATTAACACTTAGATTTTACCTTAACTTCATGCAATTACCTATTAGCGTGTAGGTATCTAGTTAAGGTAGAGTCTCAGTGTTAATTGTGATGTTATGGTCTAGCCTTGTCACCCAGTTAGGTCCACACACACACACAAACACACACTGTGCTTCCTGATCAACGACGCTCTGTCGGACACTCCTCACAGGTGGATGACTGCACTGTGGCGGTTACAGTAGACAACACCGCACCGGACTACTCATCGCTACAAGGCACCCTGGACAGGCTACAGGCATGGACTACGGAGAACAAGGTCACCAACAACCACACCAAAACCGTAGTCATGCACATCAATACCGCTACCACTCCAGTGCAAGCCCCGGCAGTCACATTGGGTGCCCATCCTCTCCAGCTGGTGCAGTCTGCCAAACTCCTGGGTGTAACTTTAGACAACAAACTGGACTGGAAGGCCCATGTAAACAGCACAATCAAGGCAGCCTCGTACCGACTCTACATGCTACGACGACTTAGGTCACTTGGGACACCCACGCCAGAGCTGAGGACTATCTACAACGCCTTTATTCTCCCCAAACTAACGTATGCGTCACAGCCTGGTCGTCTTCTGTCAACTCTACCCAACAACGTCAGCTAGAGAAGGTACAGAAGAGAGCCTGCAGAATCATGCTCGGCGCAGACTACTCCGGCTACAACAACGCTCTCTCCACCCTGGAAATGCCGTGTCTCAGTGACCTCCACCACCACCACGCACTAGCAGGGTTTGGCAGTGGACTACTGCACCAGTGCACCATCCTTGTCATCGCCACCTACTGCCACCGGCAGTTCCCCGCCCACCTCGCGCAGTCCGGCACTACAACAAAATTCAGCCCATAGGAGCCCGCACTGATAGATATAAGAACAGCACCGTCCCATCTATTGTTAAAATAATAAACGGCTCCTGATTTATGTACTGTACAGCCCTGTAAATGTATTCAATGTGTATTATTATGTAAGTTTGTATATTTTCAGCCACCGGCTGCAACTCTATTAATATACCGTTTATTATTATTATTATTTTATTTGTATGAGAACTATTCACTACACAGATCAGTCTAGGTGTGTTGAAACAATCCACCAACACCCTGGGTTCCCTTGAGGCTGGATGATACACTTGCTTCACGTCACACACACAGGCGCGGGGTATTGAGTAGATGTTATGCCTGGGTGAAATGTTGGCTGTGTCTCTTAAGTGTTGGCTGTGTCCCTTAAGTGTTAGCTGTGTCTCTTAAGTGTTAGCTGTGTCCCTTAAGTGTTGGTTGTGTCTCTTAAGTGTTGGCTGTGTCTCTTAAGTGTTAGCTGTGTCCCTTAAGTGTTGGTTGTGTCTCTTAAGTGTTAGCTGTGTCCCTTAAGTGTTGGTTGTGTCTCTTAAGTGTTAGCTGTGTCTCTTAAGTGTTAGCTGTGTCCCTTAAGTGTTGGTTGTGTCTCTTAAGTGTTAGCTGTGTCCCTTAAGTGTTGGTTGTGTCTCTTAAGTGTTAGCTGTGTCCCTTAAGTGTTGGTTGTGTCTCTTAAGTGTTAGCTGTGTCCCTTAAGTGTTGGTTGTGTCTCTTAAGTGTTGGCTGTGTCTCCTAAGTGTTGGCTGTGTCTCTTAAGTGTTGGCTGTGTCTCTTAAGTGTTGGCTGTGTCTCTTAAGTGTTGGCTGTGTCTCTTAAGTGTTGGCTGTGTCTCTTAAGTGTTGGCTGTGTCTCTTAAGTGTTAGCTGTGTCTTTTAAGTGTTGGCTGTGTCTCTTAAGTGTTGGCTGTGTCTTTTAAGTGTTGGCTGTGTCTCTTAAGTGTTGGCTGTGTCTCTTAAGTGTTGGCTGTGTCTCTTAAGTGTTGGCTGTGTCTCTTAAGTGTTAGCTGTGTCTTTTAAGTGTTGGCTGTGTCTCTTAAGTGTTAGCTGTGTCTCTTAAGTGTTGGCTGTGTCTCTTAAGTGTTGGCTGTGTCTTTTAAGTGTTAGCTGTGTCTCTTAAGTGTTGGCTGTGTCTTTTAAGTGTTGGCTGTGTCTCTTAAGTGTTAGCTGTGTCTCTTAAGTGTTAGCTGTGTCTCCTAAGTGTTGGCTGTGTCTTTTAAGTGTTGGCTGTGTCTCTTAAGTGTTAGCTGTGTCTCTTAATATGGGACTTTATTAGGACCAGGTCAATCTTCTCATGTTTACGTTAGGTTAGGTTAGGTTAGGTTTGTCAGTAGCTCATATGACCCTTCAGTGTCTGTCTTCATTTAGCGCCCGTCTCTTTCTCTGATACTTTTCCTTTTCTTTTATCTTCTTCACCACTGATCGACTCGTTAGCCGCTCGGGTGATCGGTCACGTCTGTTACGCACCGTTGGCCAGTACTGGGCTGCACCGGCTCCTGAATGTATCTGAACCCGCTCCAGTGTTGGTCAAGTCTGATCTTGAAAGAGCTCACACTCGGTGCCCTCTCCTCGCTTCACCTCGCCTCGCCTCTCCTCACCTCGCCTCTCCTCTCCTCGCCTCTCCACTCCTCGCCTCGCCTCTCCACTCCTTGCGTCGCCTCTCCTCGTCTCACTGGTACATGACTGACTGTGGAGCCTTGTACTGTACTGTAGGTGGTGTTCCTCCCTGCTGTTGAGAGTGTATTGGCTCCCGCTGTGGCTGAGGATCTAGGCGTGGGAGGGGGGGGTAAATCCTGATCACCAGTCGCTGCACGGGAAAGAAAGTTAACTGGGTACGCGCTGTTAATGCAGGCTTGAATTCTTAACTTTTTAGGCATCCAATCTATCCTTGGATATGTAAGGACGTGTTTAAGTGGCTAACATAATACACTTCCTTACCACCAGTTAGAAGACCAAGTTCGTAAACAGTATTTTTCCGGTCTTTCAGGGACACTGTATGCGGATTCAGGAAGATTCAGTGCTTTATAATTCAGCTTTTTCACTTGAATTATAAAAACACGTCCAGTTACGATAAAACCTTACTTGTGTCCATCATAATAAAGTAACTTGACCAACTTAAAATAATTCTCAACCTAACCTGTGAGAGAAAAAGAAATTCATCTCACGAAGCGGAGTCCTGTAGAGTTGATCCCACCCGCTGCAGGTCCTTGTATCTTTCTCAGACACGTTCACGAGTCTTCGGTTGGTCAGGAATAATTGTTGGTTACTTATCATGCTGTATAGTTGTCTCCTGTTACCGTGTGGAGAGGGTACAGATGACTGGGTGACGAGGTCTCTTGAGAGGGTGGTGGGGGTGTGTATTCCTACTAGTGATGAACCTAACTTGTAGACTGTCGCTAAATCACACCAGGGCCCAAAACATGAGAATTAACACTGAGACTCTACCTTAACAAGATACCTTCACGTAGCACCAGTTAGGAGACAAAATTAACAATGAGACTCTACCTTAACTAGATACCTTCACTTAGCACCAGTTAGGAGACAAAATTAACAATGAGACTCTACCTTAACTAGATACCTCCACTTAGCACCAGTTAGGAGACAAAATTAACACTGAGACTCTACCTTAACTAGATACCTTCACTTAGCACCAGTTAGGAGACAAAATTAACAATGAGACTCTACCTTAACTAGATACCTTCACTTAGCACCAGTTAGGAGACAAAATGAACACTGAGACTCTACCACCTCCTCCTCCTCCTCCTCCTCCTACACCTCCTCTTCCTCCTCCTCCTCCTCCTCCTACACCTCCTCTTCCTCCTCCTCCTCCTCCTCCTCCTACACCTCCTCCTCCTCCTCCTCACTTTTCCTCTGTTTTCTGTCAGTTAAAATGCCAAGAAAAATTTACGTTAAAAGTTATTGTGTTAAACTTGATATTATTATTATTATTATTATTATTATTTTATTATTCATTTATTCATTACAATATTTACTTATTTATTTTCGGACTTGGTTTTTTTTTTCAACTTTAATAATTTATGTGTGGAGAAATAACTTACTTGATACATGAAGTATATTAAGTTTACACAACTCATATAAACATTAACTATATAATATAAGGAATATTTATATAAGTGAGAGAAGATCACCACTACAGTACAAGCGGCAACCTTCTCACGCAAATCATTCAGCATAATTCCTTTTCTCCACAGGTGAGTTGTGGCGCCAAAACTCCCCTACTGGAGGTCGCTGGCCCGTGTCTCCTTACCGTGAGTACCAAGACACTCACCTCTCCTAACTCATCACTAACGTACTGATGAATGATGAATTAATTGATGCTATAAATGTGTTGTAATGTGATGGGTGTAGAGTAGAGGGTCTGTGAGGGAGGCTCAGTTACGGGTGTGACTGGTGAGGTTCGTTTACATAGTGACGCGTCGCCTCCCTCCCCGCCGCCAGATGTCACGATCTTCGGCTCACTCCTTGTCGGCCTTCATTATAACACCATAGTTCTCAGATATTAGTGAACGAGAGAGAGAGAGAGAGAGAGAGAGAGAGATCGCGCAGGAGTTCTATAAACATATTATACCGTCACGCTCTACCTCTCATTTTAACCCCTTGAGAACGATGATTTAACTCTCCAGGATTCTGTGTGTGTGTGTGTGTGTTTACATGATCCTGCTACAAATGTAATGGTATAGGATCCAGGTATGATTAAGGAAGTGAAAGCCGGATTTAAGGACATAAGGATGCACCTGGTTGGGACCTCTGTCGGGTTGTGGTGATAATAGGTCGATTTGTGTTGGTTAAGTGAGGCAGAGTGCAACACACACACACTCTCTCTCTCTCTCTCTCTCTCTCTCTCTCTCTCTCTCTCTCTCTCTCTCTCTCTCTCTCTCTCTCTCTCTCTCTCTCTCGTCTTTAAAGGTTCCCTCGGCCAATTTTCAACTCGAAACGTTTTGGAATATCACCAGTAGACGCTACCAAGTGTTGGGACAGTATATTGATTGAGTCACACATCAGTTTATACCCTGATGTGATGTGACTGCTGCTATAGTATCCCCTCCAAGGCTGTGCGACACGTAAAGATGTGCCGAGTGCTGTTAATATGTACTGGGGGGTCATCAAAAGATACTAGTTCGCCTTCCTTACCTTCTACCAGTACTGTGGAATGACTTATCAGCCACGTAAGTAACTCCAAACACCTACATACCATTAGCAAGAATCATCTACCGTGTTTTTGTGTGCGTGAGGGAAGGAGGGACCACCCCCACTAGCCGTGTATACCGTGGGAAAGACAACACAGGCGCCGTGGTTTTCCTCACAATGGGAAACTGAACAAAACAGATGAGGCGGAGTGTTGTCACCTGTGATGACTCAGTGGTTGTGTGGCTGAAGTGTGAGGGCAGCGCTACACATGATGACCACCGCCACCAACCCTCGGGTGTAGATCATATACACTGACCTTTAATACTGCACCTTCATCTCCCAACACCTTTTAGTCTTCCTGGTCTTAACTCTGACAAAACGTGATAAAGAATTCACATACCAAAAAAAAAAATCCTGTTTCTTCTCTAAAACAGCGGAATAAACCTCGACGGATAGTTTGTTTAATTAAAAATAAACCTGTTATCCCCACACTGGCAGTCCTTGTCCCTACAGGGCCATCAACTTATACCAGGTAAATATAGTGTTGTGAATGGTGGAGACATACATGCCGTTTAGGGATTTTTTTCCCCTAAGATTAATGTTTTCCCTATGTACCTCACACACACACACACATACTACCACTACTACTTTGCTGTCACTCGGAATCGAGTATGACGATCATCCAGCTATGATACAATGATGTGAGTTATTAGGGATGTCACCCAGGTTGGTGAGTTTTGAGGTGGCTAAAGAGGCCGATACGGGACCGGCAGAGTGGTTCACAGAGGTTACAAATGTGAGGGGTTACATCTAGTGCGGGAGGGGCGGCGGCAGGGTCTTTCCGGCATTGGCACTTGTCTGCCTCGTTATGCAGTCGGGCTAACTCTAAAGTATTGACACCTCGTATGGTGCTCCTCCAAGCATTACAGTGTGGAGTAATCGTCTCCCAGGTGAGGGGGTTGATTTGCCACTTTTTTCAGGTTTGTCTTAAGACTATCCTTATACCTTTCAGTTGCCCGCCAGCGTTACGTTTACTATTCGTTAGGTGACTGTAAAGTAGCTGCTTTGGCAATCTACTGTCGTCCATGCGGGTAACATGGCCAGTCCAGCATAGTTGTTCAAGGATAATGGTAGCCTCGATGCTCCTACAGTTGGTGTCAGCAAGAATACTGGCATTTGTTCTCTTGTCTTCCCAGCGAACTCGGAGGATGGAACGTAGACTACGTTGGCGAAAGTTTAAAGTGCCCTGAGGTGCCTCCTGTATGTGACCCATGTCTCGCTGCCATATAGCAGGGTGGGGAGGACCACTGCTCGATATATGTGTAACTTTGTAGATAATTTCAGCTCCCTACAGCTGAAGATACGGGTACGGAGTCTGCCAAAGGCTTGAGATGCACATCTGATCCGATGCTGAATCTCTTCATCGATGTCCGCGGTGGTGGACAGGTGGGAGCCGAGATACCGAAAGTGGTCAACATTAGAGAGGGTAGTACCGTTAAGCTGGATGGATGATGGAGGTGTGGCGTGGCTGACCCAGGGGCAGGTTGAAAGAGAGTCTGAGTCTTACGTACATTCACCTCAAGGCCGAAGTGTGCATACGCATAAGTGTTTAGGTGTTTAGGATCTCCTGTAGGTTGTGTTCAGTGTGAACAACAAGGGTGAGGTGGTCTGCATACTGAAGTTCAGTAATGGAAGCTGCCGACACCTTTGTTCTTGCCTGGAGTCGTCTTATGTTGAAAAGACCCTTAACCCGGTACTGGATGTTCACCCCGCTGGCTAAATTGGCACTGGCACGAGTAAGGAAGGCAGCCAAGAAGATGGATAAGAGAGTTGGTGCCAGTACACACCCTTGTTTAACCCCTGTTTGGATGGGGAAGAACTCAGACTGGGTGCCACACACACGCACACACACACACACACACACACACACACACACAGGTTGTAGATTCCACGAAGCTCCTCGGCGTCACCATAGACAACAAACTAAATTGGAAACCACACGTCAGTGAAGTTGTCAAATCCTCCAGTTTCCGTCTCCACCTCCTCCACCGACTCAAGTCCCTCGGAGTTCCTGCACCCGAGCTCCTCAGTGTTTACACAACATTCATACTTCCCAAGCTCACCTATGCCTCCCCCACCTGGTCTTCCTCCCTAAGTGCCACACAACGTAAACACCTAGAAAAAGTGCAAAAGAGGGCATGCAAGATTATTCTCTCCCCTTCCTACTCCACATATCAAGAAGCGCTCAACACACTGACCCTTTCGACTCTCACTGACCATCACCACGACCTCATCTGCAAATTTGGTAAGAAGCTTCTACACCATCCCCGACACCGGCTCCTACTACCACCTGAGATCCCTTGTCCGAGAATTGCTGTTCGACACCACAACCGTATCCAGCCCATACGTGCACGAACTGATCGCTATAAGAACAGCCCAGTCCCAACCATTGTAAAAATTATCAATAACTTGTAATAAATCAGTGTATTCACTCCATGTAAACACTACTCCTTACACTGTCACTATGTTGAAATGCCCTGTAGTTTGAGCTTTTCCCCATCTAGTTATTATATGTCTTATTTGTGTCACTTATGTTACTTGTATATTATTTGTAATTCGTAACCCATTCCCCAAATATGTAACTGTATATTTTCAGCCTTCTGGCTGCCAAGCTCTTTCAATAAACCGTTAATTATTATTATTATTATTATTATTATTACACACACACACACCACACACACACACACACACACACACACACACACACACACACACACACACTTCCTTACTCTCAACTCTAAAGATCATTTATGTCAACCTTTGGTATGTGGTACAACAGGTTCTGATGTCCTTATATATACTGGAGACTTTATTATTATTATTATTAGCATTATTATTATCGTTATTAATAATAATAATAATAATAATAATAATATTATTATTATTATTATTATTATTATTATTATTATTATTATTATTATTATTATTATTATTATTATTATTATTATTATTTTCCTGGTGTGTATATAGGCAGTTTAAATAAGCTTTTTCTGTAAGCTATGTTTAATCCTTTTAACTTAGTTCAAATTAGCTTTGCCTCTTAGCTTTGTGTGTGTAAACTAAAGCTCGTGGTGCCTTTAATTATGACCTAATGTTAGATTTCTGGTATTTTAGCTGTCCATGTCAGCTATTGTCGACTAATATAAGCTATCTGACAGTTTACGCTGTTTGTAAAAGCTATATTTCCCAGACAGCCACAATAGACACCTAATGATAGCTTTCTGTTATATATAGCTGTCAATATTAGTGATATGTTTCCTGATATGTAAACTGTATGTATATCTGTTCAGGACGGGAAGGTCGTACTCAAGGGGTTAAGGTACTCAAGCCTGTAATAATACGAGATGTTACAGATATACACTCGTAGACCCCAAGGTACACCATTATAGGCGCCAGAGTACATCAGTGAGTACATTTAAGCTGTAATGTACACTTGCCAAGCACATAGAGTACATCAGTGAGTACACTTCACTTCTGAGACTCTCTATAACAACCCTTTACCGTTCTTTGTGTGGGAACTTTTAACGGGTGACTGAGATAATTTTTTCCCATAAGAGATGAGTGAGAATAATGCACTTGTTGTCATCTACTGTATGTGAGGGATGGTAGTAGTCGTAGTAGCTGTAGTAGTAGTAGTACTGGTAGTAGCAGTAGTAGTAGTAGTACTGGTAGTAGCAGTAGTCGTAGTAGGAAAAGTGGAGGACAACAAAAAGTGGTGGAACCTGATAACATCATATGGTCCACAAATAGGGTACCACCTAAATGCCAGCAAGTCCTTCCTCATTGTGAAGCCAGAACATTGTGAATGGGCAATGGAGGTGTTCGGTGGAAGTGAGGTCAAAATAACAAAGGATGGCCAAAGACACCTAGGTGCAGTAATCGGTACAGCGGACTTCAAGACCGAGTACGTAGCAGGAAAGGTGAATGAGTGGGTTAGTGAAATCCAAGCTCTGTCTGAGATTGCTAGCACTGACCCACATGCGGCTTTTGCTGCATTCACCCATGGAGTCAAGCATCGCTGGAACTCCCTGATGCGTACTATCCCTGCTATCGGACCCCTCCTCCACCCTCTGGAAGAAGCTATCAGTGTCAGTTTTATTCCCAAATTAGTGAAACACCCTCACTTAACCCCAGCAGAAAGATCACTCCTTGCACTCCCACCGAGACTGGGAGGAATGGGAGTGACCAATCCAGAGGAGCTTGCTGCCACTTAACATCAAAACTCAGTCAAGCTCACGGCAGCCCTCACTGAACCCACAATAGCTCAGAACGCAACACGTCAGGTGGATACCAGCGAAGTAAACAAGATTCGTCGACCCATTACGACAGCACACCTAAAGTGGTCAACTGCATCAACTGTTGCTGCAATTGTCAGAAAAAATAAAATAAAAGAAGTAACTATAGCGCAGGAAGTGGGCGCCTCGAACTGGCTAACAACGTTACCGATAAGAACAAAAGGTGTTTAGTCTTAATAAACAAGAATTCACAGATGCCATTGCTCTAAGGAACGGTACGCCAGTAGAAGGTTTACCCTCCCAATGCGTGTGTGGCTCATCCTACAACACTGACCACGCTGTGGTGTGTAAGAAAGGGGGCTTTGTATACCTGAGGCATGACGAAGTAAGGAATCTAACAGCAAATATACTGAAGGAAATCTGCCACGACGTGATGGTGGAACCGACCCTCCTTCCATTGGACAGTGAGAGCCTCCATCACAGGACTTCCAACACATCTAACGAAGCCTGTGTGGACGTCAGCACTCGAGGATTCTGGACGCGGGGACAACGAGCCGCCTTTGATGTCAGGATATTTGACCCCATGGCCGCATGCCACCGTAACCTATCTCTCAACGTTGCACACAAGAGGAACGAAAACGACAAGATTAATGTAGCTACTATTATATTAGAATATTTAATTTAAAGATAATAAAATGACGAAGTGTTGCTATTGGAGGAGGCTGGAGGCCACGTTAAATAAATAGAGTAGTAATAGTAGTAGTAGTCCCTTTTCACAAGAACTAGATTCCTCCAAATTGGACCAAAGTTGGTGTCAGTGGCAGACATCAATGACACTCATGACCCGTATTAACCAAGTGTCCTGAGGTCATAATGGCTCCTTCTCACTCTCAGTATAACTACTGCCTCCCTCACTAGTTACTCCTGTTGCTTGAAGTGTGGACCATTATGCCAGCTAACTAACTGCTTTTGCTGTATCTGTGCTAACTGGAACCAAAATAAGCTGTGAATGTGCGAGAAACAACCGCCGATGTGTTGGGTGCAGGAGGAGGAACAACTCTCGGGACCCCCAGGGCAGGGAGCCGTCACAGGAGGACACAATGGATGTTGCCCGGACAACACCGCCTGACGATATCCTGAATGATAGCAGTTAGTCCACCCAGTCTGAAAATGTAGTGCAAATAAACGCTGCTCCATCACTAGCAGATGTCCTCGAGGTGAATGACAGACAACCACCACAGTGGAATGGCATGTCGAGCGAAGATGCAGAGAAATGGGTCGAAGAAACCTACTCAGAAGTTGCCAGGTGGTCTCCAGTTAACCTCTCTGAACCACCAAAATGTGGGGCCACCAGAGAAATGATCTGGGAGATGACTCGCCTCATACAATATACACTCATGACAGCTCCCTGGCCTCATTAGCTCTCCACATACAGGCAATAATACCTCATACATTCTGCCAGAGAGCACACGCTAGGAGTAAGTGCAAGGAAAATGTGGCAGCAATGAGGAAAAGATTAACAATGTGGCAGAAGGGGGCCCTTGATGATCTCCTATGTGAAGCAAGAACACTGCAGGAGAGACTGAAATGTACAGGAAACGGAAAGCAACACACCGAGGAAGTTGCCAGAAAGTTTGACAACAAGATGTGTGAGGGAAAAGTGTCCTTGGCGGTAAGATCTCTCACAGAGGAACATTCCTGTGATGTGCTGCCAATAAACGGGAAGACCTTACCAACTGAAGGAAAAACATCCCCCTGCAAGTGAAGAGGAAGGCATCAGGTTCCAGGGAGCCTTTATCCCTCCTATTGCTGTCATGTTCGAGAAAATAACAGGAGGGATGGTGTGAAAAAAAAAGCACTGAAGACACAGGGAGGGGCTGGCCCTTCAGGCCTGGATGCAGACAGGTGGAGAATCATCCTAAGCACTAACAAGTTCGGTGAAGCAGGAAGTGATCTCTGCAGTGCCACAGCTGCCCTTTCAAGAAAGCTAGCAACGTCGTGCTGCCATCACCTCCGTGCTCTGACGGCCTGCCGCCTCATTCCTCTGAATAAAAATCCAGGATGGCCTACAGGGGTGAGGGAAGTGCTGAGACGGATCAATGGAAAATGCATAATGGAGGTGGTCTTTGACGATCTAAGAGCAGTTGCAGGAAGTATGTGCTGGTCACCAGTCTTGGGGTGAAGCTGCCATTCACGCCATGAGAAAGATATTTGAGAAGCACGATTGTGAGGCAGTACTCCTGGTTGATGCTTCCAACGCATTCAACATAATCAACCGCAAGGCTACACTGCACAACATGAAGATCAAGTGTCCAAGCTTTGCATTGTATGTTGAAAACACCTATAGAAACCCATCAGACCTCGATATAACAAGCTTTAAGGCCCAAAGATGGATATTATACAGTCAACTGAGGGAACAACGCATGGGGACCCTGTCGCCATGGTAATGCACTCACTAGGCCTACCCGTGCTCCAGCATAAAATAGAATTCGAAACAACCAATATCAAGCAAGTGGTTTATGCTGATGACCTTACAGGAGCAGGAAAAGCAGAGGACATAAAAACGTGGTGGGACCTGGGAACATCGCGTGGTCCACATATAGGGCACCACCCAAATGCCAGCAAGTCCTTCCTCATTGTGAAACCAGAATACCATGAGCGGACAATGGAGGTGTTCAACACAAGTGACGTAAAAATAACAAAGGGTGGCCAAAGACATCTCGGTGCGTTAATCGACACAAAAGACTTCAAGACCGAGTACGTAACGGGAAAGGTAAATGAGGGGGTGAAGGAAATAAAAGCTCTGTCTGATATTGCTAACACAGAGCCACATGTGGCGTTTGTGGCATTCACCCATGGAGTCGAGCATCGCTGAAACTACCTGATGCGCACTCTCCCTGATATCGGACCCCTCCTCTACCCTTTGGAAGAAGCTATCAGAGTCGCTTTTATCCTAACAATAAAAAAACAAATAATATTTGACCCCAGTAGAAAGGTCAATCTTTGCACTACCGCCGAGACTGGGAGGAATGGGAATGACCAATCCAGAGGAGCTTGCTGCCACCGAACAACAAAACTCAGTCAAGCTCACGGCAGCCCTCACTGAGCACATAATAGCTCAGAATGCAACAAGTGAGGTGGATACCAGCGAAGTAAACAAGATTCGACTGTCCACTACGACAGAATGACAGCACACCTAAAGTGATAGACAACAACTGTTGCTGCAAGTGACAGAGAACTTAAAAAAGAAAAAAAGTAGCACTAGCGCAGGAGGTGGGCGCCTCGAACTGGCTAACAACGTTACCGATAAGGGCAAAAGGTGTTTAGTCTTAATAAACAAGAATTCACAGATGCCATTGCTCTAAGGTACGGTAGGCCAGTAGAAGGTTTACCCTCCCAATGCGTGTGTGGCTCATCCTACAACACTGACCATGCTGTGGTGTGCAAGAAAGGGGCTTTGTATACCTGAGGCATGACGAAGTAAGGGATCTAACAGCAAATATACTGAAGGAAATCTGCCACGACGTGATGGTGGAACCGACCCTCCTTCCATTGGACAGTGAGAGCCTCCATCACAGGACTTCCAACACATCTAACGAAGCCCGTGTGGACGCCAGCACTCGAGGATTCTGGACTCGGGGAGAGCGAGCCGCCTTTGATGTCAGGATATTCGACCCCATGGCCGCATGTCACCGTAACTTGTCTCTCGACGCTTCACACAAGACGAACGAGAACGACAAGATCAGGGCGTAAGGCGAGAGAATTCAGAATGTAGATCAGGGCAGCTTCACCCCTCTGGTGGGATGGGACCAAGTGCTAGATGTTTCTACACAAGACTGATGGAGGTGTTGTCTGAACAGAAGCAGCAGCCCAGAAACCACGTTACAGCCTGGTTGAGATGTCGACTGTCCTCTCTGCTTAGGTCTACGTTGCTCTGCCTCAGGGGAACGAGAGCATCGGCCCCAAAGCCGACAACAGTCACTGAATGCTGCATAGATCTGCGGCTCAACTAACCCAACACAACCAGGGTAGCTACTTATGTATTAGGATAGTTAATAAAATGGCGGCGAAGGTGTGACTATTGGGGGAGCCTGGAGGCCGCGTTTAAAAACAGTAGTAGTAGTAGTAGTAGTAGTAGCAGCAGCAGCAGCAGCAGCAGCAGTAGTAGTAGTTGTAGTAGTAATAGTAGCAGTAGTAAGAAACAAGACGTCATATACAAATGACAAATAATAATGAGAACAAGAGAGAGACAATGCCCCCCACTGACCACCATATACACGACACATACAGTACAGCATCATCCACTTAATCCTCCACCTAATGTAGCTGTGAGAAAACTTCACCCAAGTCATCCACGGCTGTATCTTACATAATTACAGCACCAGTACAACAAGACGCGCCGGGGGGGGGGGGGGGGGGTACAGGTAGGGGTGTGAGATGGCGTTATTTACGTGATCACTATATGGAAACACCGGTAAGGGAGTTACCAGCTACCGCCATTAATTTGTAGAATGGGAGAGAGAGAAAGGGGGGTTAATATGAATGAAAGGTAATAAGGGTGGAACAGAGAGAGAGAGAGAGAGAGAGAGGAAAGGGGCAATCAGATTCAGATTTGCCCTCGAGGGGGCTAGTTTATTGGGCACCCCCTTACATCCTGTGCAAGGTGAAGCGCAGAAGCGTTTACAGCGCCCAACAGGGAAGTATGAAAAGTTCATACTTGCCTTTATGACTCGTACATTAAGGGCGTAAAAGCCTGAAGGGTCATAGGTTTTGTCAAGTTACATAAAGTGAGAGAATGATGAGTGTGTGGGGGGAAAGTTCCCGGTACATTTCATCTGTTTATGGCAAAGAGTGGCAGGTCCCTAGTGCCAGGCCTGTGACTAGGAGGAGGGACAAAGGGGCAATATGAACGAGAAAAATAAAGATAATGAGGATGTTATTTAGTTTAGCAAATTTATTGACAAAGCTTTGTAGTGCAGTTTGCGTATTCTGAGTAATTCAGTTAGGTCTTGACACTGAGAGTGGTATCACTTCTCACTGCCACGCAGGACAGAGATTCATACACAAAGAAATACATCATATTCATTAACAGCTATATATGTATAGAAGTCAGATTCATATGGGTAATGTCACTGTTCACTGCCATGCAGGACAGAGGTTCGTACACAAAGAGATGCATCATATTCATTGACACTATATATATAGGTCAGATTCATGTGGTAATGCCACTGTTCACTGCCATGCAGGACAGAGGTTCGTACACAAAGAAGGAAATGCATCATATTCATTAGCAGTATATATAGGTCAGTGGATCACATACATTGGAGTCATATTCTAATTGAAGACTAATCAGTGTGGGCTAGCAAATTTGGGATAAACAGCAAGAATGTCGTCAAGCACCCCTGATTCAATGTAGTAATTACATAGTTCAAGATACAATAAGTCAGGTGGCCTGAAGTCTTTGACAGTGTCACATTCAATAATATAGTTCGAGTGTATGCTTTAGAGGTTTATCACAAAGTTTACATGCTGAGTGTTTCGGTATGGAACACACACACACACACACACACACACACACACACACAGAGAGAGAGAGAGAGAGAGAGAGAGAGAGAGAGAGAGAGAGAGAGTGTGTGTGTGTTACTTTCCAGAAATCGCTTATCAGTAGAGCAATGACAGTGGAAGACCCAGTATGCGTCACTTCCGGCTTGATGGTGACGTCATAAGGCAGTAAACATGGTCGGGTTGACGTCAGGAGGCAGTAGGCTATACATGGTCGGTGTGACGTCATGAGGGAGTATACACTACACTACACACATACTTGACTAGTGTAGTGAGTGATGATATTTAGGGAAGCTTGAGGGCGTAGGTGTTGGTGGTGGTGACAGTGGTGGGTGTTGGTGGTGGTGGTGACGGTGGTGGTGATGGTGGTGGTTACGGTGGTGGTAGAGGAGAGAGGGAGAGTTTTAAAACTTTATTGGCAAAGCTTGGAGTACAGTTTGCCTATTCTGAATACTTAAGTCAGGTCTTGACACTGAGGATGTTAACACTGTTCACTGCCACATAGGACAGAGGTTCATATACAATTTAGTTAAGGACCAATCTGTGTGGACGTGCAAATTTAGGATAAACTGCAAGAATTTCCTCAAGCACTATTGATTCAATGTAGTAATTACAGAAGTCATGATACAATTGGCCAGGTGGAGTGAAGTGTTTGACAGTGTCACGTTCCATAATATAATGTTCAAGTGTACTATATTCCTTAAAGGTTTATTACAGGGCTTACACTTTTTAACCATACAATTGAACATCATATTGTTGAATGTGACACTGTCAAACACTTCACTCCACCTGGCTTATTGTATCACGAACTAGAGATAACCTTGTAAGAATGGTTTGTACATACTGTAAGTGGGGGAGGCCAGACCAGTGTGACCGTGATACCGGGAATAGAACCTGTGTCCTCAAAATGTGAAGGCTTAGTTGAGGTTCACTTTGCCTGTATGCCATTTCACACCTGTTCTTCCTACTCTCTCTCTCTCTCTCTCTCTCTCTCTCTCTCTCTCTCTCTCTCTCTCTCTCTCTCTCTCATTGCGTACGGTCATGTGAGAAAACTTCCCCCTTCATTATCTTCCAGGTAGTTCTCCAGGTTAGTAAGAACTGGGAAAAATGTGGCGGCCAGGGAAGGGAGGATGTGTGACGTCACGTGTTGCTATAAGGGGAGACACGCTGACCTCCGCGGTTTGTGTGAGCGACGCTATTTCTCTCTCCTCTCTCTCTCGCTGGAGATGGAGAGATTCCGTCTATCTTCGACAAAAGACGAACCCATTAATGCCATTCCTCCTTGGTTGGATATATCAGTTCCTATTAATTACACTCCTGTTGGTATTAAGCAAATGTTAAACATCGATGTGATGAGATGTGTCACACTAGAAACTATTAACAGACACATAGAGAGTATTAAATCAAGTGAATGTTATGCTTTTACTGATGGTTCTGTGCAGACAAACACAGGTAGAACAGGCTGTGCAATTGTAATATATATATAGAAAAGGAGATGATAGTGTCAAACAGGCAAAGGTTCTATGTCTAAAGTTGTCAGTGATATTTAAATAAATGTGGTAAGTGCCAATGAGAACAACTTTCGTATTGAATTTGTGTGGATTCCGTCCCATGTTGGAATTTGGCATCATGACCGTGCTGATAGACTGGCCATTTATTTATATTCTTTTAGTTTAACAAATTCATTGACAAAGCTTGTAGTACAGTTTGCTTATTCTGAGTAATTCAGTCAGGTATTGACACTGAGGGTGGTATCACTGTTCACTGCCACGCAGGACAGAGGTTCATACACAAAGAAATACATCATATTCATTAGCAGTATATATAGGTCAGATTCATGTGGGTTGATGTCACTGTTCACTGCCATGCAGGACAGTGGTTCATATACACTGGACGTCATATTCTAATTGAAGACTAATCAGTGTGGGCTAGCAAATTTGGGATAAACAGCAAGAATGTCCCCAAGCACCCCCGATTCAACGTAGAAATTACAAAGCTCATGATACAATAAGCCAGGTGGCCTGAAGTCTTTGACAGTGTCACATTCAATAATATAGTGTTCAAGTGAATGCTTTAAAGGTTTATCACAAAGTTTACATGCTGAGTGTTCCGGTATGGGTTCAGCGTTACTAACTTGCCAGATGTGTCTGTATCCTAGCCTAATTCTGGCCACGACTACGTCACATTGTCTAGTTTTGTTCTTATGCTGGCCATACCGGTACCTCGTGTAAATTTTGTGACTGGTCAATGAGGCATGTAAGAAAGAAAATGTTGACCGTAACCCTAGCCTGTCCAATGCTGTACTTAAAAACATTCAAGTGAGAATCGTGAACTCTGATCTAGAAGAACTGAGAAATGGAGAGAGACCTGGCAGTTGCAACATTAATAAATATGACAAATTTTGTGACAAAAGGTACCGGTATGGCCAGCATAAGGACAGAACCAGACAGTATGATAT
This sequence comes from Homarus gammarus, assembly GCA_958450375.1. NCBI lineage: Eukaryota > Metazoa > Arthropoda > Malacostraca > Decapoda > Nephropidae > Homarus > Homarus gammarus. The sequence continues at coordinate 727,713 of CAUDMG010002857.1, forward strand.
AGTCGTGGCCAGAATTAGGCTAGGATACAGACACATCTGGCAAGTTAGTAACGCTGTACCCATACCGGAACACTCAGCATGTAAACTTTGTGATAAACCTTTAAAGCATTCACTTGAACACTATATTATTGAATGAGACACTGTCAAAGACTTCAGGCCACCTGGCTTATTGCATCATGAGCTTTGTAATTACTACAATGAACCAGGAGTGGTTGAGGACATTCTTGCTGTTTATCCAAAATTTGCTGCTGGTCCACAGGGATTAGTCCTCAAATAGAATATGACTTCTAATGTATGTGAACCTCTGTCCTGCGTGGCAGTGAGAAGTGATACCACCCTCAGTGTCAAGACCTGACTAAATTACTCAGAATAGGCAAACTGTACTACAAGCTTTGTCAATGAATTTGTTAACTTATAACATCTCTCTCTCTCTCTCTCTCTCTCTCTCTCTCTCTCTCTCTCTCTCTCTCTCTCTCTCTCTCTCTCTCTCTCTGGAGCTGTTTTATGTGTGTGTATGTTTTACTACTACTAGTAATACTAATAATAATAATAGTAGTAATAGTATTTAATAAAGTTTTACTGGTAACCCTGTGTGTACGATGACTTAACCCATTGAGTACGATGACTTAACCCCGTGAGTGCGATGACAACCCCTTGAGTACGATGACAACCCTATGAGTACGATGACTTAGCCCTTTGAGTACGATGACTTAACCCTTCGTGTACGATGACGTAACCCTTTGAGTACGATGACTTAACCCTTCGTGTACGATGACTTAACCCATTGAGTACGATGACTTAACCCCGTGAGTGCGATGACAACCCCTTGAGTACGATGACAACCCTATGAGTACGATGACTTAACCCTTTGAGCACGATGACTTAACCCTTTGAGTACGATGACTTAACCCTGTGAGTACGATAGCTTAACCCTGTGAGTACGATAGCTTAACCCTGTGAGTACGATAGCTTAACCCTGTGAGTACGATAACTTAACCCTTTGAGTACGCTGACTTAACCCTTTGAGTACGATGACTTAACCCTTTGAGTACGATGACTCAACCCTGTGAGTACGATAACAACCCTGTGAGTACGATGACTTAACCCTTTGAGTACGATGACTTAACCCTGTGAGTACGATAGCTTAACCCTGTGAGTACGATAGCTTAACCCCGTGAGTACGATAGCAACCCTGTGAGTACGATAACTTAACCCTTTGAGTACGCTGACTTAGCCCTTTGAGTACGATGACTTAACCCTTTGAGTACGATGACTTAACCCTTTGAGTACGATGACTTAACCCTGTGAGTACGATAACAACCCTGTGAGTACGATGACTTAACCCTTTGAGTACGATGACTTAACCCTGTGAGTACGATAGCTTAACCCTGTGAGTACGATAGCTTAACCCTGTGAGTACGATAACTTAACCCTTTGAGTACGCTGACTTAACCCTTTGAGTGCGCTGACTTAACCCTTTGAGTACGATGACTTAACCCTTTGAGTACGATGATTTAACCCTGTGAGTACGATAGCAACCCTGTGAGTACGATAGCTTAACCCTGTGAGTACGATAACTTAACCCTTTGAGTACGATGACTTAACCCTGTGAGTACGATGACTTAACCCTTTGAGTACGATGACTTAACCCTTTGAGTACGATGACTTAACCCTTTGAGTACGATGACTTAACCCTTTGAGTACGATGACTCAACCCTTCAGGGGATTATAAACCAGAGTCACGGAAGGAGAGAGAGAGAGAGAGAGAGAGAGAGAGAGAGAGAGAGTGAGTGAGTAAGTAATTGAGAGGCAGTGTGAGAGTTACTGATTTTTCTCACCAGTGATGATGGGGTGTGAGGGGGGGGAGCGGGGTGTGAGAGGGGGGAGTGGGGTGTGAGGGGGGGGGAGCGGGGTGTGAGAGGGGGGGGGAGTGGGGTGTGAGGGGGGAGTAGGGAGGGAGTGAATGAGAAGGGGGAGGGAGAGAGGAATGGCTGAGTTTTTTTTTTTTTTTTTTTTTTTTTTTTTTTTAGTTTAACAAATTTATTGACAAAGCTTGTAGTACAGTTTGCCTATTGTGAGTAATTCAGTCAAGTCTTGACACTGAGGGTGGTATCACTGTTCACTGCCACTCAGGACAGAGGTTCATACACAAAGAAATACATCATATTCATTAACAGTATATATAGGTCAGAGTCATGTGGGTGATGTCACTCTTCACTGCCATGCAAGACAGTGGTTTATGTACACTGGACGTCATATTCTAATTGAAGACTAATCAGCGCGGGCCAGCAGCAAATTTGGGAAAAACAGCAAGAATGTCCTCAAGCACCCCCGATTCAATGAAGTAATTACAAAGCTCATGATGCAATAAGCCAGGTGGCCTGAAGTCTTTGACAGTGTCTTATTCAATAATATAGTGTTCAAGTGAATGCTTTAAAGGTTTATCACAAAGTTTACATGCTGAGTGTTCCGGTATGGGTACAGCGTTACTAACTTGCCAGATGTGTCTGTATCCTAGCCTAATTCTGGCCACGACTACATCACATTGTCTGGTTCTGTCCTTATGCTGGCCATACCGGTACCTCTTGTCACAAAATTTGTCATATTTACTAATGCTACAACTGCCAGGTCTCTCTCCATTTCTCAGTTCTTCTAGATCAGAGTTCATGATTCTCACTTGAATGTTTTTAAGTACAGCATTGGACAGGTCAAGGTCACGGTCAACATTTTCTTTCTTTCATGCCTCAGTGGCCAGTCTATCAGCATGGTCATGATACCTAATTCCAACATGGGACGGAATCCACACAAATTCAATACGAAAATTGCTCCCATTGGCAGTTATCACATTTCTTTTAATGTCACACACAACTTTAGACATAGAGCCTGACGGACTGTTCATTGATTTCAAAGCACTTTGAGAGTCACAGAATATCACCCCACCTCCATTTGCTTTAAGGTAGTCGAATGGCGGAGGGAAGGAGTGGAAGGGACGAAGGGAGAGAGGGAGAGGAGAAGGAGGAAAGGGCAAGGATATGTGCACGGGCTTACTGTCTTGAGAGAGAGGGAGGGGAGGCAGGGGCTCATAAAACACGAGAGAGGAGCAGGGGTGAGGGGTGAGGGGTGAGAGGAGAGGGGTGAGAGGTGAGGGGTGAGAGGTGAGGGGTGGGGTGAGAGGTGAGGGGTGAGAGGAGAGGGGTGAGAGGTGAGGGGTGAGAGGAGAGGGGTGAGAGGTGAGGGGTGAGGAGTGAGAGGTGAGGAGAGGAGTGAGAAGCAAGGCTATAAGGTGAGAGGTGAGGGGTGAGAGGTGAGAGGTGAGAGGTGAGGAGTGAGGGGTGAGGAGTGAGGAGTGAGAGGTGAGGAGTGAGAGGTGAGGAGTGAGAGGTGAGAGGTGAGGAGTGAGAGGTGAGGAGTGAGAGGTGAGGAGTGAGGGGTGAGAGGTGAGGAGTGAGAGGTGAGGAGTGAGAGGTGAGGTGAGGAGTGAGAGGTGAGGAGTGAGGGGTGAGAGGTGAGGAGTGAGAGGTGAGGAGTGAGAGGAGAGGGGTGAGAGGTGAGGAGTGAGAGGTGAGGTGAGGGGTGAGGGGTGAGAGGTGAGGAGTGAGAGGTGAGGAGTGAGAGGTGAGAGGTGAGGAGTGAGAGGTGAGGAGTGAGAGGGGTGAGAGGTGAGGAGTGAGAGGTGAGGAGTGAGAGGTGAGGAGTGAGGGGTGAGAGGTGAGGAGTGAGAGGAGAGGAGTGAGAGGAGAGGGGTGAGAGGTGAGGAGTGAGAGGGGTGAGAAGTGAGGGGTGAGAGGTGAGGAGTGAGAGGTGAGGAGTGAGGGGTGAGAGGTGAGGTGAGGGGTGAGGGGTGAGAGGTGAGAGGTGAGGAGTGAGAGGAGAGGGGTGAGAGGTGAGGGGTGAGAGGTGAGAGGAGAGGGGTGAGAGGAGAGGGGTGAGAGGTGAGAGGTGAGGAGTGAGAGGTGAGGAGTGAGGGGTGAGAGGTGAGGAGTGAGGGGTGAGAAGCAAGGATATAAGGTGAGAGGTGAGGAGTGAGAGGTGAGGGGTGAGAGGTGAGGGGTGAGAGGAGAGGGGTGAGAGGTGAGGAGTGAGAGGTGAGGGGTGAGAGGTGAGGAGTGAGGGGTGAGAGGTGAGGAGTGAGGGGTGAGAGGAGAGGGGTGAGAGGTGAGGGGTGAGAGGTGAGGAGTGAGAGGTGAGGAGCAAGGATATAAGGTGAGGGGTGAGAGGTGAGGGGTGAGGAGTGAGGGGTGAGAGGAGAGGGGTGAGAGGTGAGGAGTGAGAGGTGAGGAGTGAGAGGTGAGGGGTGGGAGGTGAGGGGTGAGAGGTGAGGGGTGAGAGGTGAGAGGTAATGAGGGGAGAGACGTGGGTCATAATAAAACATGAAGATAATTTCGTATCACCTGAGGATTAGACACCCCAGCTTACTTCACCTGATGCCAACCTAACCTAACCTAACCTAACCTCCCTTCCCTACCTAACCTAACCTAACCTCCCTCCCCAACCTAACCTAACCTTACCTTACCTCACCTCCCCCCACCAAAAAAAAAAATAAGTCACCTGTTCGTTAATCATGGATGTTACTCTATCAGTCAAGTCATGAAAGACACACATTGAGCTTCCTGACGCAGCCATTAACGTAGTTGGTGAAGGCTGGAGAACCGGACCAACACATAGGGGTAGAACAGGTTGTTGACACACCATCCTTAGAGGGAGGGAGAAGGAAGAGCCACAGTATAGGTAACAGCAGTATATAGGTAACAGCAGTATATAGGTAACAGCAGTATATACGTAACAGCAGTATATAGGTAACAGCAGTATATAGGTAACAGCAGTATATAGGTAACAGCAGTATATAGGTAACAGCAGTATATAGGTAACAGCAGTATATACGTAACAGCAGTATATAGGTAACAGCAGTATATAAGTAACAGCAGTATATACGTAACAGCAGTATATACGTAACAGCAGTATATACGTAACACTGAATGACTTTTGCGAAATATTGACCACAACGATCAAACATTTATTAATAATTTGGACAACTTCACTAAAAATTATATTACAATTTAAGAACAACACGAGCACAAATTTATTAATTTTTGTGTAAAGTGAGATGACATAAACACGAACTAATGAAGCAACAGTAGAGGAACAGTGATGTATGTGGACTGTGGCTCTTACCGTCAACCAACAGTAGACAGACAGAACAGGAACAGTGATGTATGTGGACTGTGGCTCTTACCGTCTACCAACAGTAGACAGACAGAACATGAACAGTGATGTATGTGGACTGTGGCTCTTACCGTCAACCAACAGTAGACAGACAGAACAGGAACAGTGATGTATGTGGACTGTGGCTCTTACCGTCAACCAACAGTAGACAGACAGAACATGGACAGTGATGTATGTGGACTGTGGCTCTTACCGTCAACCAACAGTAGACAGACAGAACAGGAACAGTGATGTATGTGGACTGTGGCTCTTACCGTCAACCAACAGTAGACAGACAGAACATGAACAGTGATGTATGTGGACTGTGGCTCTTACCGTCAACCAACAGTAGACAGACAGAACAGGAACAGTGATGTATGTGGACTGTGGCTCTTACCGTCAACCAACAGTAGACAGACAGAACATGGAACAGTGATGTATGTGGACTGTGGCTCTTACCGTCAACCAACAGTAGACAGACAGAACAGGAACAGTGATGTATGTGGACTGTGGCTCTTACCGTCAACCAACAGTAGACAGACAGAACAGGAACAGTGATGTATGTGGACTGTGGCTCTTACCGTCAACCAACAGTAGACAGACAGAACAGGAACAGTGATGTATGTGGACTGTGGCTCTTACCGTCAACCAACAGTAGACAGACAGAACAGGAACAGTGATGTATGTGGACTGTGGCTCTTACCGTCAACCAACAGTAGACAGACAGAACAGGAACAGTGATGTATGTGGACTGTGGCTCTTACCGTCAACCAACAGTAGACAGACAGAACAGGAACAGTGATGTATGTGGACTGTGGCTCTTACCGTCAACCAACAGTAGACAGACAGAACAGGAACAGTGATGTATGTGGACTGTGGCTCTTACCGTCAACCAACAGTAGACAGACAGAACAGGAACAGTGATGTATGTGGACTGTGGCTCTTACCGTCAACCAACAGTAGACAGACAGAACATGGACAGTGATGTATGTGGACTGTGGCTCTTACCGTCAACCAACAGTAGACAGACAGAACAGGAACAGTGATGTATGTGGACTGTGGCTCTTACCGTCAACCAACAGTAGACAGACAGAACAGGAACAGTGATGTATGTGGACTGTGGCTCTTACCGTCAACCAACAGTAGACAGACAGAACAGGAACAGTGATGTATGTGGACTGTGGCTCTTACCGTCAACCAACAGTAGACAGAACAGGAACAGTGATGTATGTGGACTGTGGCTCTTACCGTCAACCAACAGTAGACAGACAGAACAGGAACAGTGATGTATGTGGACTGTGGCTCTTACCGTCACCAAGTCAACGACGAACAGTGATGATGTGCTGGCTTACCGAACCAAGAGACAGACAGAACAGACTGATGTATGTGGACTGTGGCTCTTACCGTCAACCAACAGTAGACAGACAGAACAGGAACAGTGATGTATGTGGACTGTGGCTCTTACCGTCAACCAACAGTAGACAGACAGAACATGGAACAGTGATGTATGTGGACTGTGGCTCTTACCGTCAACCAACAGTAGACAGACAGAACAGGAACAGTGATGTATGTGGACTGTGGCTCTTACCGTCAACCAACAGTAGACAGACAGAACAGGAACAGTGATGTATGTGGACTGTGGCTCTTACCGTCAACCAACAGTAGACAGACAGAACATGAACAGTGATGTATGTGGACTGTGGCTCTTACCGTCAACCAACAGTAGACAGACAGAACAGGAACAGTGATGTATGTGGACTGTGGCTCTTACCGTCAACCAACAGTAGACAGACAGAACATGGACAGTGATGTATGTGGACTGTGGCTCTTACCGTCAACCAACAGTAGACAGACAGAACAGGAACAGTGATGTATGTGGACTGTGGCTCTTACCGTCAACCAACAGTAGACAGACAGAACTGAACAGTGATGTATGTGGACTGTGGCTCTTACCGTCAACCAACAGTAGACAGACAGAACAGGAACAGTGATGTATGTGGACTGTGGCTCTTACCGTCAACCAACAGTAGACAGACAGAACAGGAACAGTGATGTATGTGGACTGTGGCTCTTACCGTCAACCAACAGTAGACAGACAGAACATGGACAGTGATGTATGTGGACTGTGGCTCTTACCGTCAACCAACAGTAGACAGACAGAACAGGAACAGTGATGTATGTGGACTGTGGCTCTTACCGTCAACCAACAGTAGACAGACAGAACAGGAACAGTGATGTATGTGGACTGTGGCTCTTACCGTCAACCAACAGTAGACAGACAGAACAGGAACAGTGATGTATGTGGACTGTGGCTCTTACCGTCAACCAACAGTAGACAGACAGAACAGGAACAGTGATGTATGTGGACTGTGGCTCTTACCGTCAACCAACAGTAGACAGACAGAACAGGAACAGTGATGTATGTGGACTGTGGCTCTTACCGTCAACCAACAGTAGACAGACAGAACAGGAACAGTGATGTATGTGGACTGTGGCTCTTACCGTCAACCAACAGTAGACAGACAGAACAGGAACAGTGATGTATGTGGACTGTGGCTCTTACCGTCAACCAACAGTAGACAGACAGAACAGGAACAGTGATGTATGTGGACTGTGGCTCTTACCGTCAACCAACAGTAGACAGACAGAACAGGAACAGTGATGTATGTGGACTGTGGCTCTTACCGTCAACCAACAGTAGACAGACAGAACAGGAACAGTGATGTATGTGGACTGTGGCTCTTACCGTCAACCAACAGTAGACAGACAGAACAGGAACAGTGATGTATGTGGACTGTGGCTCTTACCGTCAACCAACAGTAGACAGACAGAACAGGAACAGTGATGTATGTGGACTGTGGCTCTTACCGTCAACCAACAGTAGACAGACAGAACAGGAACAGTGATGTATGTGGACTGTGGCTCTTACCGTCAACCAACAGTAGACAGACAGAACAGGAACAGTGATGTATGTGGACTGTGGCTCTTACCGTCAACCAACAGTAGACAGACAGAACAGGAACAGTGATGTATGTGGACTGTGGCTCTTACCGTCAACCAACAGTAGACAGACAGAACAGGAACAGTGATGTATGTGGACTGTAATGAACCAAACAGAGTGTATTGTGCTGGTATTTCAATAAAGGGGATATAGAAAAAGTTCTTATAATATCCGAGCAGGATAGGACTCGGAGCAACGGATTTAAGTTGGATAATTTTAGGTTTAGGAGGGAGATAGGAAGGAACTGGTTCACAAATAGGGTGGTGGACGAGTGGAACAAGCTTAGCAACTTTGTAGTAAGTGCGGGAACTCTGGAAAGTTTCAAAAGGAGGCTAGATAGATTCATGGATGATAGAGAGTGGTAGTAACTCTCGACAGGAGCTGCCATGCACAGGCCAACCGGCCTATTGCAGACTCCTTATTTTCTTATGTTCTTATGTATATATTATAAAGTGAACTAGAATATAAAATTTAATTATGTTTACTTTCAACATTAGATACTTTATAAGATAACCTGAGAGATAAGGATTATAAAAACTTGTTCAGTATAACCTAACCTGACTTGACCTAACCTAATCTGACCTGACCTAACCTGACTTAACCTAACCTGAGCTGACCTAACCTGACCTGACCTGACCTGACCTAACCTAACCTGACCTGACCTGACCTATTATTGGCTTCTAAAACATTAATTTATTTATTTTTGTTAAATGGTTAATTAAAAAGCATGAATTAAATACGCTTGTTAATAATGACCGTGTGTGTGTGTGTGTGTGTGTGTGTGTGTGTGTGTGTGGTGTGTTTGTGTGTGTGTGTGTGTGCGTGTGTAATAATAATAATAATAATAATAATAATAATTAACGGTTTATTGAAAGAGCTTGGCAGCCAGAAGGCTGAAAATATACAGTTACATATTTGGGGAATGGGTTACGAATTACAAATAATATACAAGTAACATAAGTGACACAAATAAGACATATAATAACTAGATGGGGAAAAGCTCAAACTACAGTTCATTTCAACATAGTGACAGTGTAAGGAGCAGTGTTTACTGGGAGTGAATACACTGGTTTATTACAAGTTATTGATAATTTTTACAATGGTTGGGACTGGGCTGTTCTTATAGCGATCAGTTCGTGCACGTATGGGCTGGATGCGGTTGTGGTGTCGAACAGCAATTCTCGGACAAGGGATCTCAGGTGGGTGTGTGTGTGTGTGTGTGTGTGTGTGTGTGTGTGTGTTGTGCTAACTAAACATTAACGGGACCCTCAAGCGTGACGTCACATGTATGAGGAAGCAGGCAGCCATATCCCCCATTAACACTCCAACTCCTTCCTCCCTCACACCCACTCCTTCCCCCTCACACCCACTCCTTCCTCCCTCACACCCACTCCTTCCCCCCTCACACCCACTCCTTCCTCCCTCACACCCACTCCTTCCTCCCTCACACCCACTCCTTCCTCCCACACACCCACTCCTTCCTCCCACACACCCACTCCTTCCTCCCTCACACCCACTCCTTCCCCCCTCACACCCACTCCTTCCTCCCACACATTCACTCCTTCCTCCCACACACCCACTCCTTCCTCCCTCACACCCACTCCTTCCTCCCTCACACCCACTCCTTCCTCCCTCACACCCACTCCTTCCTCCCACACACCCACTCCTTCCTCCCACACACCCACTCCTTCCTTCCACACACCCACTCCTTCCTCCCACACACCCACTCCCTCCCTCACACCCACTCCTTCCCCCCTCACACCCACTCCTTCCTCCCTCACACCCACTCCTTCCTCCCACACACCCACTCCTTCCTCCCACACACCCACTCCTTCCTCCCTCACACCCTCTCCTTCCTCCCACACACCCACTCCTTCCCCCCTCACACCCACTCCTTCCTCCCTCACACCCACTCCTTCCTCCCTCACACCCACTCTTTCCTCCCTCACACCCACTCCTTCCTCCCAGTGTGTTATAGCGGGGTGGTCGTTGTAGACAGTGTGTTATAGCGGGGTGGTCGTTGTAGACAGTGTGTTATAGCGGGGTGGTCGTTGTAGACAGTGTGTTATAGCGGGGTGGTCGTTGTAGACTGTGTTATAGCGAGGTGGTCGTTGTAGACAGTGTGTTATAGCGGGGTGGTCGTTGTAGACAGTGTGTTATAGCGGGGTGGTCGTTGTAGACAGTGTGTTATAGCGAGGTGGTCGTTGTAGACAGTGTGTTATAGCGAGGTGGTCGTTGTAGACAGTGTGTTATAGCGAGGTGGTCGTTGTAGACAGTGTGTTATAGCGAGGTGGTCGTTGTAGACAGTGTGTTATAGCGGGTTGGTCGTTGTAGACAGTGTGTTATAGCGAGGTGGTCGTTGTAGACAGTGTGTTATAGCGAGGTGGTCGTTGTAGACAGTGTGTTATAGCGAGGTGGTCGTTGTAGACAGTGTGTTATAGCGGGGTGGTCGTTGTAGACAGTGTGTTATAGCGGGGTGGTCGTTGTAGACAGTGTGTTATAGCGGGGTGGTCGTTGTAGACAGTGTGTTATAGCGGGGTGGTCGTTGTAGACAGTGTGTTATAGCGGGGTGGTCGTTGTAGACAGTGTGTTATAGCGAGGTGGTCGTTGTAGACAGTGTGTTATAGCGGGGTGGTCGTTGTAGACAGTGTGTTATAGCGGGGTGGTCGTTGTAGACAGTGTGTTATAGCGAGGTGGTCGTTGTAGACAGTGTGTTATAGCGGGGTGGTCGTTGTAGACAGTGTGTTATAGCGGGGTGGTCGTTGTAGACAGTGTGTTATAGCGGGGTGGTCGTTGTAGACAGTGTGTTATAGCGGGGTGGTCGTTGTAGACAGTGTGTTATAGCGAGGTGGTCGTTGTAGACAGTGTGTTATAGCGGGGTGGTCGTTGTAGACAGTGTGTTATAGCGAGGTGGTCGTTGTAGACAGTGTGTTATAGCGAGGTGGTCGTTGTAGACAGTGTGTTATAGCGGGGTGGTCGTTGTAGACAGTGTGTTATAGCGGGGTGGTCGTTGTAGACAGTGTGTTATAGCGGGGTGGTCGTTGTAGACAGTGTGTTATAGCGGGGTGGTCGTTGTAGACAGTGTGTTATAGCGAGGTGGTCGTTGTAGACAGTGTGTTATAGCGGGGTGGTCGTTGTAGACAGTGTGTTATAGCGAGGTGGTCGTTGTAGACAGTGTGTTATAGCGGGGTGGTCGTTGTAGACAGTGTGTTATAGCGAGGTGGTCGTTGTAGACAGTGTGTTATAGCGGGGTGGTCGTTGTAGACAGTGTGTTATAGAGGGTGGTCGTTGTAGACAGTGTGTTATAGCGGGGTGGTCGTTGTAGACAGTGTGTTATAGCGGGGTGGTCGTTGTAGACAGTGTGTTATAGCGGGGTGGTCGTTGTAGACAGTGTGTTATAGCGGGGTGGTCGTTGTAGACAGTGTGTTATAGCGAGGTGGTCGTTGTAGACAGTGTGTTATAGCGGGGTGGTCGTTGTAGACAGTGTGTTATAGCGTGGTGGTCGTTGTAGACAGTGTGTTATAGCGGGGTGGTCGTTGTAGACAGTGTGTTATAGCGGGGTGGTCGTTGTAGACAGTGTGTTATAGCGGGGTGGTCGTTGTAGACAGTGTGTTATAGCGGGGTGGTCGTTGTAGACAGTGTGTTATAGCGAGGTGGTCGTTGTAGACAGTGTGTTATAGCGGGGTGGTCGTTGTAGACAGTGTGTTATAGCGGGGTGGTCGTTGTAGACAGTGTGTTATAGCGAGGTGGTCGTTGTAGACAGTGTGTTATAGCGGGGTGGTCGTTGTAGACAGTGTGTTATAGCGAGGTGGTCGTTGTAGACAGTGTGTTATAGCGGGGTGGTCGTTGTAGACAGTGTGTTATAGCGGGGTGGTCGTTGTAGACAGTGTGTTATAGCGAGGTGGTCGTTGTAGACAGTGTGTTATAGCGAGGTGGTCGTTGTAGACAGTGTGTTATAGCGGGGTGGTCGTTGTAGACAGTGTGTTATAGCGGGGTGGTCGTTGTAGACAGTGTGTTATAGCGAGGTGGTCGTTGTAGACAGTGTGTTATAGCGGGGTGGTCGTTGTAGACAGTGTGTTATAGCGGGGTGGTCGTTGTAGACAGTGTGTTATAGCGAGGTGGTCGTTGTAGACAGTGTGTTATAGCGGGGTGGTCGTTGTAGACAGTGTGTTATAGCGAGGTGGTCGTTGTAGACAGTGTGTTATAGCGGGGTGGTCGTTGTAGACAGTGTGTTATAGCGAGGTGGTCGTTGTAGACAGTGTGTTATAGCGAGGTGGTCGTTGTAGACAGTGTGTTATAGCGAGGTGGTCGTTGTAGACAGTGTGTTATAGCGAGGTGGTCGTTGTAGACAGTGTGTTATAGCGGGGTGGTCGTTGTAGACAGTGTGTTATAGCGAGGTGGTCGTTGTAGACAGTGTGTTATAGCGAGGTGGTCGTTGTAGACAGTGTTTTACCTGTGTGTATGAAGTCCCTGTGTAGCGGCCGTGTTAGTATCATAGAGACCAATACTGTTATTATTTACTGAAGGGTGCACAAGAACTTGTTGATGGGTGACGAGCCTTCAGGAGCTACTGTAACCAGGTCATAACTCACCCTTCAGGAGCTACTGTAACCAGGTCATAACTCACCCTTCAGGAGCTACTGTAACCAGGTCATAACTCACCCTTCAGGAGCTACTGTAACCAGGTCATAACTCACCCTTCAGGAGCTACTGTAACCAGGTCATAACTCACCCTTCAGGAACCAGTGTAACCACGTTTTTCATCAGCCTAACGCTAACCTCACCTAACCTAACGCTAACTTAACCTATCGCTAACCTAACCTATCGCTAACCTAACCTAACCTAACGCTAACCTAACCTATCGCTAACCTAACCTAACGCTAACCTAACCTAGCGCTAACCTAACCTAACCTAACGCTAACTTAACCTATCGCTAACCTAACCTAGCGCTAACCTAACCTAACCTAACGCTAACTTAACCTATCGCTAACCTAACCTAACCTAACCTAACGCTAACCTAACCTAACCTAACGCTAACTTAACCTATCGCTAACCTAACCTATCGCTAACCTAACCTAGCGCTAACCTAACCTAACCTAACGCTAACTTAACCTATCGCTAACCTAACCTAACGCTAACCTAACCTAACGCTAACCTAACCTAACCTAACGCTAACTTAACCTATCGCTAACCTAACCTAACGCTAACCTAACCTAACGCTAACCTAACCTAACCTAACCCTAACCTAACCTAACCTAACGCTAACCTAACCTAACCTAACGCTAACCTAACCTAGCGCTAACCTAACCTAACCTAACGCTAACTTAACCTAACGCTAACCTAACCTAACCTAACCTAACCTAACGCTAACTTAACCTATCGCTAACCTAACCTAACGCTAACCTAACCTAACCTAACGCTAACCTAACCTAACCTAACGCTAACCTAACAAAAAATTAATATGTCAAGTTATGTTAGGATAGTTCAGGTTTTCTACGGTCAGAAAGCATGTGATCGTATTTAACAGTATTTGACAGGTGTGTGACAGTATCTGACAGGTGTGTGACAGTAGCTGACAGGTGTGTGACAGTAGCTGACAGGTGTGTGACAGTAGCTGACAGTTATAAGGTAATATTTAACAGATGTGTGATAATCTGTAGTAAGCGCGCGCGTGTATGAGAGAGAGAGAGAGAGAGAGAGAGAGAGTCGTGGGGTGGACGTGCGTCATCCTACACACACACACACACCTGCTCAGTGCCTGGTCCAGGTGTACTACTCACTCCATCATTAACTTGGTTTCCGCCAGTCGGGAGGGTCACTTACCTTAGATTAGGGGGGTCAGAGAGAGAGAGAGAGAGAGAGAGAGAGAGTGAAGGTGAGGGAAAAGAGAGAGAGAGAGTGTGAAGGTGAGGGAAGAGAGAGAGAGAGAGAGAGAGAGAGAGAGAGAGAGTGAGGGAGAGAGAGAGAGAGAGAGAGTGTGAAGGTGAGGGAAGAGAGAGAGAGAGAGAGTGTGAAGGTGAGGGAAGAGAGAGAGAGAGAGAGAGAGAGAGAGAGAGAGTGTGAAGGTGAGGGAAGAGAGAGAGAGAGAGAGAGAGTGTGAAGGTGAGGGAAGAGAGAGAGAGAGAGAGAGAGAGAGAGAGAGAGAGAGAGAGAGTGTGAAGGTGAGGGAAGAGAGAGAGAGAGAGAGAGAGAGAGAGAGTGTGAAGGTGAGGGAAGAGAGAGAGAGAGAGAGAGAGAGAGAGTGTGAAGGTGAGAGAGAGAGAGAGAGAGAGTGTGAAGGTGAGGGAGAGAGAGAGAGAGAGAGAGAGAGAGTGTGAAGGTGAGGGAAGAGAGAGAGAGAGAGAGAGAGAGAGAGAGAGAGAGAGAGAGAGAGAGAGTGTGAAGGTGAGGGAAGGGAGAGAGAGAGAGAGAGTGAAGGTGAGGGAAGAGAGAGAGAGAGAGAGAGAGAGAGAGAGTGTGAAGGTGAGGGAAGAGAGAGAGAGAGAGTGTGAAGGTGAGGGAAGAGAGAGAGAGAGAGAGAGAGAGAGTGAAGGTGAGGGAAGAGAGAGAGAGAGAGAGAGTGAAGGTGAGGGAAGAGAGAGAGAGAGAGAGTGTGAAGGTGAGGGAAGAGAGAGAGGAGAGAGAGAGAGAGAAGGAGAGAGAGAGAGAGAGAGTGAAGGTGAGGGAGGAGGAAGAGTGAGTTGGGTCATTACCCGAGTGAATAATTATAATCCACAGCTGCGTCGTTGGTGTGATCGGTAAACTGATTATCCGATCGTGCCGGATTAGAGAGATTATCGGACTATAGAGATAACCGGATTAGGCAAAGAGCCGGACTAGAGAGAGACTACCCGACTACAGTACAGCCGTGTGTGTCTACGGCGGGCAGTGGGCTTCTTGGTTTATTAATTTACTGTACAGTTGCAGTCAAAGTCATCATCCACCCTCCTACCACCATACCCTTAAGGCCCTTCTCCACGACCGGTCACAAGAGGGGGGGGGGGTGAGGGGTCCAGGGTATGGTAGGAAGGGCGTAAGTCAAGGGCCATATACATTGTGAGAGTGTACAGTGTGTGGTGTTAAGGTTGGTGGATGTTGACGGCCTTAATGACCCTGGCAGTTGATAGGACCAACCAACCAGGAGGGCGGGTATGTGGGGAGGTCAAGTGGAGGTGTCATATGGACTTAACGTTCCCTTAGTTACCTATGCCTTTACTTGAGATTCTGGGGAGGAATGTGAGTGAGCTGTTGGTAGGTAAGGTGTCACTAAGGTTGATAAGGCGTCTGGCGTCTGTGAGGGAAGGCCCCTGATAGGACAACATAAGGGCGTGGCTTCTTCATCACCATTAACACTAAACTAGGCTGTTACCTCTGGCCACTACTGTTCTTGAAAAAAATCAATATTAATTGATTTAAAAAATTAAGAATTAATTGTTGGATAGGATGTGACTTGTCCACCTGTTCTGTGTTTATTAGTGTTTTTGAAAATCAATGTGAGGTGATAGTGGCAACGGTGTGTTCCCACTGTTGCACACCAGCCCAGGATGGTGCTGCAGAACGTCGATTGGCAACAATGTGTCAGAAATTACATGGGAGGTTTGGGTCACTGGGAGGAGTCTGGGAACCACCACCACCATACAGGAGGTAGGCTGTTACACTGGATAAGTGGTTACCTCACCAACAGAAGGGCTGCTGTGCTGTTTCAGGGTTACAAAAGTGAAGTTAAAGATATGCAACTTGGTACACCTCAAGGTGGAGTACTTAGTCCCACTTGGTTCAATGTATGAATGTATTATTGAATTAAATACCAGACAACCCCAGCAATATCACAATCAGCTATGCTGATGATATTCTTATACATACTAAAACTCATCGTGAAATACAAACCACCCTGAACCATGTATACGCAGCCTGTGAACACCTCGGTCTTATTATCTCCACTGAGAAAACTAAGGTGTTCAACAAACAAGCTGGTAACCGCAAACGCGGCCCCGCCAAGTTCAAGATAGGTAACAACACTATTGACTATGTTTCTTCTTTTAAATATCTTGGTGTCTCCGTCCCTTGTACCTTACCTGCCATACAACAGCTAACCCGCCAATGTACTGACAGACTGAGACCTCTTAGAAGTGTAGCGGGGTACAGCCCACATTATGGTGCTAATATTAGAATTGTTAAAACAATGTACCTAGGCTATATAAGATCTCTGACAGATTACCACGCACCAGCCCTGGTCCTTCGTGACAGGAAAGGCGTTGACAAGCTCTTAAAAATTGCAAAATAAAGCCCTCAGAATTATCCTAGGATGTCCCATGCACTAAAGTACTTAATATGAGGAAAGAACTAGGTATACCCGGTGTTAAAGATCGAATAATTGAAGTCAACCTCATGATAGCCCTGAGGCTTCTGCGTGGTGATCCTGATAACATTGTTTCCTTAAAATTGCTAGAATGTATGAACCATGGGACTACTGAGTCTAAATGGATCCGAACTACAGCTACACATATGAAGATGTTTGGACTAGACCACCTGTACAAAATTGAGACACAACAGCGCTTCTTGCCACCCTGGCGGACAGTTCCCTTCGATATTACAATACCGACATATCCGCCTAAAAGATAATTATACAAAGCATTTATCTCCAACACACTACCAAAGTGAGAACTCTTGAACACATACACACTCTACAGTAGGGTGTGTCAATTTAGGGGGTGAACTGACTAAATTGAAAATCGAGTAATTTGGTAGCAATTTATTGTAGTCTTTAAGCATGCAAAACAATATTCTGGCATAAATTTTTTTTTATAATAAGTCCTACCTACATCAAATGGATTTTTAAATGTACATATTTGTGAATTTATAACATAACCAGCGTTTGCACACATGTTACTGTTTCAAGTTTCAAATTATTATATTTTATTATCCGTAGTCTATTTGAAAGTAGCCAATGCCTTCATACTCTCTTTGCTTTGGTTTCTTGTCATTAGTAGTCTGCTTGCTATTTGTGCTTTGATGTAACCTTCTCGCCTCTCGTGGCTGTAAACATGGCCCGTTGCTTCTGTGACCATTTTCACACATATCTCCACACTTTGAGTGTGGGAAGGCCACTTCGGCACCTGCATTGGAGTCTCTTTAAGGTTTCTCAATTCTTGGCTAGTTAGACTTGTTGTCAATGGTGGCTCTAAGACTTCCAAGCTCAAGTCAACCAATTCTGACAATTTGGTGGCATTGACGTTTATTGGGGAACTTTTCTTGAATGAAACGAACAGTCTCCCAACTGGTCGTCATCTATTAGCGTTCCTCTAATCTTTAGAATGACTTCTACAGCCTCGGTTCGGAGATTGGTACATTGACTGCAAAGCATTGCTTGCAAAACTGCTTCTGATCGAGCATACCAAGCGGACCTTCTTGCCACAGGTAACACGATGTCCCTCACTACCTTCCTCTGTGTTCTTACTAGCTGCAATTGAAACAAAAGGTGATTGGGCCCATCCACCCACATAGGATTAAGTTTCACACTAAACCACTGGGGAAGATAAACTCCAATAATAAATTCAACAATTAACCTCAAATTCTTCAGCACTTTGCCCTTCAATTCGTGTTTGGAAATCCAAATCCTGCAGAAACGAAGAGCTGTAGTTAACCAACGGCTGTGACTGACAGGTCCAATCTCCAAGAGAGCCAGTGACTGAGGCACTTCTCCTGATCTTATTGCTTGGGCAATACGATAAGCATAGGATTGATCTGTGCTGAGATCTTTGATGACTCCTTCAGACAACGCCGGAAGGGGAAGGCCAACTTCGACCTTTGGAAAGGTTGTATTTATTTCTAGTTGTGTTGCTTCATCCAGCATGATGCCAAGGGGACCTGACCACTTGTTGTTGCTCTTTGTAGGACCATCAAGTTCCTGGATGAGATGACGAAGAGGTAGCTCGCCTGTATGTAAATCACATACAATCCAAACAAGTCTTCTTCCTAGTTTTTTCTCTAAATGCGTCATTACACCCCCATGCCATCCGGTGTTTACTGCAGTTGAATCTCCACCAACAGCCTGCAGTGAACTGCCAAGTCCTCTCTCCTGAACCCAACATAAAATATGATCAGCAATGACCTCTGCATGTTTCTTCCCTTCTACTTCAGTTTCGGGAGCAAAGTGAAACAAAAACCGACCACCAGGCTCAGAACAGACAGAGTAGTGTTCTTCTTTGATGAGACCTGGAAACTTTCTGTTCACTCCCTCTACTTCTAGCAAAACTTTTGTGTCATCTATTCTTCCATCAAACAAAAGACAGGAGAGCCCTCCCTCGCTTAAATCTTTTTCATGCTGATCAGATATTTCCTTCATTATTTTTTCTTGTGCTCTTCTAATTTTATTATGATCTATCACCAAAGATACATCCTCTCGGCTGATGAGGCCTGCATCTATCCAAGCGGCAGTTGCAATTTCTGCAGCCTCACGAAGTCCAGCATGGTGGCGAATACTAGCTAAAGCAATGTTTGAAATATTTCTTGTGTTGTATTTCATTTTCTTTGGTAAAGGTTCAGATGGCTCTTTGGAACTATCATCTGATGTTGCTTCCTGTTCATCAGAAGAACTATCAAAGAAGTGATAAACATCTTGACACAGCTCTTCCTCTCTTTGGATGGCTTCTTCACTCTTCATTTTCTTCTTTTGTTCCCTCTCTCGGATTTGTTCTCTCTTCTTGGCATTAGCAATCTGCTTCTTTGTTTCTGAATAATCTATTGAACCCATTTGCATACTTCCTTGGCCTTCTGCCTTTGTCCTCTGTGCCTTTATAAATTCAAGCTCTAAAACAGGGATCTTCTTTTCACGAGGACAACCACAATCAATGTGGGAATTATTTTCTCTCTTACCTGAGTGAGAACAGTTGGATTCAGAACATAATTGTATGGAGCACTTGCAGGTCAAAATGTCAAACAGAGTATCAAGTGTGTGCAGAAATTCATTTTTCCTGGCCAAGTTTCCTTTACCAAGTGATGTTTCAACTGCTTTGTGCCATAATTTCGTTAGTTCGACACTGATTAATCACAGGTGGTTTGAATAGTGCATAAGCTTTTGTCCATTGATGCAGAAGAGGGACTATCATGTCATTTATGAGTTCTTTATCTGTATAGTTCCTTCTGTCCTTTGCATTTTTTTCTTGAAGGAGTAACCCTAATCTTAGCATGTCTCTCACTGTTGGAAGTTCTGATACAGGAAGCTCCTTCCCTTTACCAACTAGCAGGCTCAAGTGGTTGACAACTGACTTCTTGTCTTCAATTTTGACATCTTCACACTATCTGACAAATAGAAAAATATTTCAATGTTTCATAATTCAATTGTTGTTTCAAAAAATATCAATTTGTTTATCAAAAATGCAGTAACAGAAATAACATAATAATTTCTTAGAACATAATGTTTTATACAATGATATAAGTAACTGCGACAATCAATATGCCCTACTTACAATAATTAAAATGTAGAATTCGTCTGGTAGAGTAGGTGCAAGTGCAATGAGAGCAAACCACCGTCTATGATATCTAGAAGGAGAGTGAGCCGGGCGCCTTATCCTCACGCTTGGTACAAGTCAAAACAAGAATTAAACTGTCCCACACGGAGAGCCTGTTCTTGTTCATGTTCTGACATGCATATTGTACACAAGCTATAGAACCATAAAATACTCCATAATCCATATGCTTACATGAGATTAGTTAATATCAAGTGAATAATTCTAATCAAGTCTCATTAATTTGTTGAAATACTGATATTTGAAACTTTAAGGTATAATTGATGTAGGTGAGGGTTATTTCAATTCATTTTTGTTTGCTAATCTCAAGTTTAGACATAAAGAGGCACAATATTTTGACTACCAAATTTGATTTTTAACATGTTGACAAAATTGACACACCCTACTCTACAGACTGATGATAATATCACAGAGACCCTCTACATTGATGGCTCTCTTAACACCGCCTGTGGGAGGCCTGGAAGTGCTATCGTTGTGACTCAACCTGACGGTAATACAATTGAGAAAGGAGTTAGAATTAACAACTGGGCTTCCACTCTACAAACTGAATTAGTTGCCATACTCACAGCTATTAAATTTATTGAAACCAATGTCATTGACAGTCTCATCATCACTGACTCTCTATCCTCACTACTTGCCCTTGGTACCCTCGACTCAAGTTGCCACGCTCTTGTCTCTGAAGCCAGACACAAATATGCGTGCCTTGTTGACCGGGGTGTCAAGGTCAAACTGTTGTGGATCCCCTCTCACATAGGCCTCATAAAACATGACAGAGTTGATGCCCTCGCCAAACTCGCGTCTAACAAAGACACCGTTGAATACAATTTGGGTCTGTCAAAAAGAACCCTTAAAACTGTAATTAGGAAAGAACTTATTGATGAATTTGACGCAAGTAGACAAATGCAAACAGGCACTAGTCGATCCATAGGTTACCATGATGAGATGTATCAAGTGAAACATGTATATGGAGCAAGTAACAAGATCACTAGATTACAAGATGTTGTAACCGCTAGATTAAGGTTAGGATATAAGTACCTTTGGCAGTATGTTCCTCAAGCAGATGTAAACAAGACTAAATGTAAAGTGTGTGGCCATACATATGGCCACACACTTGAACACTACGTCCTTTACTGTGTGAAGATAGAACCTTTTAGGGACAGGTCCAAGCACACTGTGTATGAAATGGCACAACACTTCATCTCTAATGGCAAGATAGCCGACATATTAAGATTGTATCCACTTTTTTGCACATAGTAGCTATATCAGTTCCCATGTATAGAACCAAATACACAATGTGCTTGAATACCTCCCACGTAAATGTGAATAACAAAGTGTGAGGCCAGACATACTGCCTCACACGCCTGTACTCACGCACTTGTGAATAAGTTACCCTTTATGTATAGAACTAAACAAATAATGTAAATGAAATACTGTGTAACATTCAGTGCCATAATATCCTGACAACGGGGGTTAATTATTATGATCCTTTGTAAACTCTACTCTGTAATCCTTTTGCGCTCCCGCTCACAGGATGAGTATGGGGTGCACAGTAAACTAGCCGCTGTAAGTGACCAAAAAAAAAAAAGAAATTACTGCCGCCGCCAGCACATGCCACGGCTCACTTGAGGTTGGGGGTTAAGAGGTTACCATCTGACCACACTAACAGCTCTCCGGTAATTACACCCACGCTTCTGGTTGTTGAAGGTCACCCTATAGGCTAGTTTGTGTGTCTGATGTGTGTCTTGTTTGGACGACTTGTGTTGAGTACTTTTGTGTGTGTGTACTTCGGCCTTGAGGTGTGTGTACAGTCTCGTTCAAGATTCTTCGAACACTGCTGGAGACAGCTGGCACCTCAAGGCCGTTTGTTTACTAAAGTACGTAGTAAAAAATATGAATGAATGGAAAAGTCCAACCATTAATTAAGCAACGGGGAACTAAGTAACCAATCACCGATCACTTTTACATTCATTCATAATTTTCACTACGTACTATTGTAAACAGACGGCCTTGAGTTGCCAGCTGTCTCCAGCAGTGTTCGAAAAATCTTGAACAAGATTGCACGTAGGACTCAGATTCTCTTTCAGCCTGCCCCTGGTTCAGCCACACCTCCACCATCCATCCAGCTTAACAGTACTACCCTCTCTAATGTTGCCCACTTTCAGTATCTCGGCTCCCACCTGTCCACCACCGCGGACATAGATGAAGAGATTCAGCATCGGATCAGATGTGCATCTCAAGCCTTTGTACCCGTGTCTTCAGCTGTAGGGAGCTGAAATTATCTACAAAGTTACACGTACATCGAGCAGTGGTCTTCCCCACCCTGCTATATGGCAGCGAAACATGGGTCACATACAGGAGGCACCTCAAGGCACTTGAAAACTTTCACCAACGTAGTCTACGTTCCATCCTCCGAGTTCGCTGGGAAGACAAGAGAACAAATGCCAGTATTCTCGCCGACACCAACTGTAGGAGCATCGAGGCTACCATTACCCATGCTGGACTGGCCATGTTACCCACATGGACGACAGTAGACTGCCAAAGCAGCTACTTTACAGTCACCTAACGAATAGTAAACGTAACGCCGGCGGGCAACTGAAAGGTATAAGGATAGTCTTAAGACAAACCTGAAAAATGCCACATCAACCCCCTCACCTGGGAGACGATTACTCCACACTGTAATGCTTGGAGGAGCTCCACATGAGAAGGTGTCAATACTTTCGAGTTCGCCCGACTGCAAACCGAGGCAGACAAGAGCCAACGCCAGAAAGACGCTGCCGCCGCCCCTTCCGCACTAGGTGTAGCCCTCCACATGTGCAACATCTGTGAATGACTCTGCCGGTCCCGTATCGGCCTCTTTAGTCACCTCAAAACTCACCAACCTGGGTGACTTCCCTAATAACTCATATCATTGTATCATAGCTGGATGATCGTCATACTCGATTCCGAGTGACAGCAAAGTAATAGTAGTAGTATGTGTGTGTGTGTGCATGTGTATGCATGTGTGTGTATAAATATGTATGTGTGTGGGTGTATGTGTGTGTGTATGTGTGTGCGTGTATGTGTGTGCGTATGTAATAATAATAATAATTAACGGTTTATTGAAAGAGCATGGCAGCTGGAAGGCTGAAAATATACATTTACATAATTGGGGAATGGGTCACTTGGTTGATAAATAATATACAAGTAACATAAGTGATACAAATATGATAAATAATAACTAGGTGGAGAGAAGGTCATACTACAGGGAATTTCAACATAGTGACAGTGCTAAAAGTAAGATTGACTGAATACACTGGTTGATTAGAGTTGATAATTTTTACAATGGTTGGGACTGGGCTGTTCTTAGAGTGATCAGTTCGTGCTCGTATGGGCTGGATGCGGTTTTGGTGTCGAACAGAAATTCGCGGATGAGGGATCTCGGGTGGTAGTAGGAGCCGGTGTCGAGGATGGTGCAGAAACTTCTCACCAAATTTGCAGATGAGGTCGTGGTGATGATCAGAGAGAGCCGAAAGGGTCAGTGTGTTGAGCGCTTCTTGATATGTGGAGTAGGAAGGGGAGAGAATAATCTTGCATGCTCTCTTTTACACTTTTTCCAGGTGTTTACGTTGTGTGACATTTAGGGAGGAAGACCAGGTGTGTGTGTGTGTGGTGTGTGTGTGTGTGTGTGTGTGTGTGTGTTCTGTATAATAATAATGATAGACGACTCAATAACAACTCACTAAAGCAACATATCGTTAATCAGTATTTATCCCTTAACCTAAATTACAAACAAACAACATCATGGTCACAGATACTTGGCAATTTCCGTGACCTCTCATGACCTTTCCTCTGTCGCTCCTGGTCATCCATCCCTCGTGACCCCTAGATGACCTGAGGTATAGTATTTGAGGTCAAAATTGGGGTGGCCGGAAGCTGCTTGATTATAATCTTCACCTGGAGTGACCTGACGTGACCTGGTGTGACCTAGAGGAGGAAGAAGAAGAAGAGGAGGAGGAGGAAGAAGAAGAGGAGGAGGAGGAAGAAGAAGAAGAAGAGGAAGAAGAAGAAGAGGGGGAAGAGGAGAAGGAAGAAGAAGAAGACTGTGGTCAACAAGAAAATGCGAAACAACACCCACTAAACACAACCGGCAGCATGACCGCCTCAAACTAACACTCAACAAGGTAAACAAACCTCTAAACTCCTCTACCATAACGTCCAAAGTTCATTGCTGCTATTCCTAACTCACCGGGATATTAACATAAAAAAAGCCCAGCTCTTATAGCTTTAGTGAATAAGAGTGAAAATCATATACTACCTCAAGTTCACAGCTAATAATTGTTCCCAGCGAAATCGATTCTAACTCGTGAGAGAATAAGACCTAGAATCATATGGTGTCCAGACTCTCACAACAAGGAATGATTTAAAACGAAAATGACCTTAAGTTATAGACTAAATAAAGCTCAAAATCGACCGCTATCTTAAATCTAACACTCAACAGAGATTCAAGGTCAAAATATAGACCTTAATGTTAAAGAATATTAAGACTAAAATGGTTTAAAGGTCCCAGGGAGCGAGGACAGAGCGGAAGGAAGGATAGTAACCTGTAGGGCAGTGTAGCGTTAAGCCACAACTTCCTCCAGGGGGATGATCACCAACTGAGACACAACACCATTAAACTTGGTGTGTGTGTGTGTGTGTACTGACCATCACTTCCACTTACCCACCAAATCATATCTTAATTGACATCATCATCACCATCATCATCACCATCATCGTCATCGTCATCACCATCTTCATTATCACCATCATCGTCATCACCACCATCATCACCATCATCATCACCATCATCGTCATCACCATCATTATCACCATCATCACCATCTTCATCATCACCATCGTCATCACCATCATCATCACCACCATCATCATCACCATCATTATCACCATCATCACCATCATCATCGTCATGACCATCATCATCACCATCATTATCACCATCATCACCATCTTCATTATCACCATCATCATCGTCATCACCATCATCATCTTCATTATCACCATCATCATCACCATCATCATCATCGTCATCACCACCATCATCATCACCATCATCATCACCATCTTCATCATCATCATCATCACCATCATCATCATCATCACCATCATCATCTTCATTATCACCATCATCATCACCATCATCATCATCGTCATCACCACCATCATCATCACCATCATCATCGTCATCACCATCATCATCTTCATTATCACCATCTTCATCATCATCACCATCATCATCATCGTCATCACCACCATCATCATCACCATCATCATCACCATCATCACCATCTTCATTATCACCATCATCATCGTCATCACCATCATCATCTTCATTATCACCATCATCATCACCATCATCATCATCGTCATCACCACCATCATCATCACCATCATCATCACCATCTTCATCATCATCATCACCATCATCATCACCATCATTATCACCATCATCATCACCATCTTCATCATCATCATCATCGTCATCACCATCATCATCACCATCATCATCACCATCATTATCACCATCATCGTCACCATCTTCATCATCATCACCATCATCATCATCGTCATCACCATCATTATCACCATCATCATCACCATCATCATCATCACCATCATCATCATCATCGTCATCACCATCATCATCACCATCATCATCACCATCATTATCACCGTCATTCATCATCATCATCATAAGAACATAAGAATGGAGGGAACTGCAGCGGACCTATTGACCCATACTGGGCAGTCCCCTTTACACCCAACCCCTATTGCTCATATATCCATCCAACCTACAGTATGTTTGAAGCTATCCAGCGTGTTGGAGTTAATGAAGATATTTGGTAACTTGTTCCACTCATCCACTACTCTATTTCCAAACCATTGTTTACCTCTCTCGCGCCTAAATCTAAATTTGTCTAATTTAAAACCATTGTTACGAGTTCGCTCCTGGTTGGATAGTTTGAGTACCTTTGTTATATCACCTTTGTTCAGCCCTGACTTCCATTTATACACCTCTATCATATCGCCCCTCACTCTACGTCTCTCGAGGGAGTGCAAATTAAGATGCTTTAACCTGTCTCTGTAATCAAGGTTCCTAATGCCCGGGATTAGTCTTGTCATTTTCCTCTGAATGCTTTCTAGGGATTCTATATCCATTCTGTAGTACGGTGACCAGAACTGAACTGAGTGGCCCTCTTTTGGACATTTTCAATCAGCTGACAGTCCCTAGCATATCTTGGGGACCAGACGGGGTGACAGTACTCCAGTCGGGGAAGCACTTCACTGTTGAAGATCGTTACGAGGGACGGACACATTGTTTACTTGGCTTAAGATTCCTACTTATCATTACTCCTAAATCTTTCTCACTTTCAGATTTCTCTAAAACAACGTTGTTCATCTGATATCTGGTTTCTCTGTTTACATCTTCTAGACTAAGTACTTTACATTTGTCCACATTAGAATTCATCTGCCATTTTTCAGACCATGCGAAATTTTTTTTTAGATCTTCCTGTAGTTTTGTGGAGTCCTCGTCAGATTTAATTACGCTCCTTATTTTAGTGTCATCAGCAAATATACTTATGTTGCTTCCTTCGCCTATATCTATGTTGTTTATGTATATAATAAATAGTAATGGTCCAAGTGCTGAGCCTTGGGGTACTCCACTAGTGACATTGCTCCAATCGGATTTAGTGCCGTTAATGCTCACTCGCTGTTTCCTGTCCTGTAACCACACCCTAATTAATTTCAGAATATCTCCTCCAATGCCATGAGCTTCCACTTTTCTTATTAATCTTTCGTGGGGAACTCTGTCGAAGGCTTTGGTAAAGTCAAGATACACCACATCATAATCCCTCGTCCACTGATTCGAGAACAGTTGAAAAGAACGTTAATAGATTTGTTAGACATGAACTCCCGCTTGTGAAGCCATGTTGGGAATCATTGATCAACTTGTGCTTCTCCAGGTGATTTTGAAGATAGTTTGAAATTATTGCTTCCAGCAATTTGCCTACGATTGATGTTAAACTGATTGGATCGTAGTTAGAGGATAGTGGTCTATCTCCCTTCTTGAAAATCTTTATTACATTCACTATCCTCCAGGATTCTGTTACTACACCCGTTTATAATGACTTGTTAAACAAATTTGCTAAGGGCATACTGAGCTCTACCTTACATTCCTTTAATACTCTGGCAAATATCTTGTCAGGACCTGGTGACTTATTAGGCTTTAACTTGTCTATTTGCTTACTAACATCGTTACTAGTCACTAGTATCTCGCTTAATGTATTTCTTCACTGTCTCTGTATAGAGTCGGTGCCTCGGGTATCATATTTAAATTCTCAGTGGTGAAAACTGTTGAAAAATACCTGTTCAGATTATTGCTCATTTCTCCGTCGTTATCAGTTAGCTCCCTTGGGGTTTGACTTCGCCTCCCTTGCTACCTTCAGTTCATTATTCCTCTTTGCTTTCCTTATCTAGGTGTTAACCCTACCGGCCAATACCTTATAATAGTCTCGGAGGTAAACTTCACCACGATATATTCTCTTACCTATAGCCTTCCATTGTCCAATAATGTTCTTTTAATAATTATTTATCCCTTTGGGGTCATGGATAAATATTCATCATCATTAACATCATCATCATCATCATCATCATCATAATAGCAACAGAGGTAATGGATGTAGTATATAACAGGGGTGAACCGGAAGAAGCTATCTTGAGCTGTCTCCTGCATAAAGTATTTCTTCTTATTCTTTTATTTTTTTAATGCTACTGGTGACTGGTTATTAAGTTAATGACAATATAAAGATTACAGTTATATAATTTCGCGCTTCGTGGTACACGGGGTGTTCCCGTGACCAACCTTCCTCCCACCTCACCTCTCTCTCTCTCTCTCTCTCTCTCTCTCTCTCTCTCTCTCTCTCTCTCTCTCTCTCTCTCTTACAACATTATCGGGTGTTATATTTTAATTCTATTTTAAGAAGGGATATTTTTTTTAGTATATGTGACGTGTTGTGGACAGTCGGTCGTGCGTAGAGTCGTGTACAAAAAGTCATGACCAGACCTCCACCGGATTCTTCCCTCCCTCCCTCCCTCCTTCCCTTCCCTCCTTCTTGTTATTATTTTTATTATTCTTTTTTTCTTTTGTGGAGCGTTCGTTAACCCTTTTCACCTTCATTAATGCTTTGTTTTTATGTTTCTCTTGTACGTAGCTATTTATTATTATTATTATTATTATTATTATTATTATTATTATTATTATCGTTATTATTATTATTATTATTATTATTATTATTATTATTATTATTGTTATTATTATTATTGTTATTATTATTATTATTGTTATTGTTATTATTATTATTATTATTGTTATTATTATTATTATTATTATTGTTATTATTATCGTTATTATTATTATTATTATTATTATTGTTATTATTATTGTTATTATTATTGTTATTATTATCGTTATTATTATTATTATTATTATTATTATTATCGTTATTATTATTGTTATTATTATTATATTATTATTATTATTATTATTATTATTATTATTATTATTATTATTATTATTATTATATTATTATTATTATTATTATTATTATTGTTATTATTATTATTATTATTATTATCGTTATTATTATTATTATTATCGTTATTATTATCGTTATTATTATCGTTATTATTATTGTTATTATAGACAGGTAGGTAGACAGATAACAAAGAGACAGTAAATGGTTGGGCCTCAAGGTTAAGTGACCATTTTTTTACTTTCTCCTCAACTCACAGTAAATGATATAAATTATCAACGTGTTGCCCAGTCATTGCTGTGTCATGTTAGTCTGTCTGTTTATTTTATCTCTCTGTTTTTATCTTTCTGTCTCTATCTGTCTGTTTTATCTGCGTCTGTCTGTTTGTCTTTGTTTTTGTCTGTTTGTCTGTGTGTCTATCTGTAATTCTCACTGTCTGTCTATTAGTCTATATATCTGTCAGTTTATTAGTCTGTCTGTCTGTCTTATTCTTACACTGTCTGTCTGTCTGTCTTAGTCTCACACTGTCTGTCTGTCTGTCTGTCCGTCTCTCTGTCTGTCCGTCTCTCTGTCTGTCTGTCTGTCCGTCCACTAGCAGTGTTTTCTCTTGGCCTGACCTTACACGTCACTCCCACTTATGACGTCACACAGAATGATGACGTACACAAATATATAGTGCCACAAAAGTCTTAATCTTATGACGTATTTAGAGGTATGATAGTGGTATGATAGTGGTATATTAGAGGTATATTAGTGGTATGATAGTGGTATGATAGTGGTATACTAGTGGTATGATCGTGGTATACTTTGACTTATACTGAGCACCGCGGAGTATCATAATTATACTAGAATAGTGTGTTCATGGGATTTGAACGCCCTAATCTGCATATCAACAACAAAAGCTACCTACCAGAGATACGCTGAAAGTAAAGGTTAAACAAAAGCAAAGTATAATAATGTAAAAATGTAGTTCACAATGAGTTATTTTATACATGTTGTTGTAGTAGTGGTGACGATTTTTTTTTTTTTTTTTTAGAATGGCCTCCAGCCTCTCCCAATAGCCACACCTTCGCCACCATTTTATTACCTTAATATTAAATATCCTATTACATAAGTAGCTATCCTATCTGTGTTGAATTAGTTGAGCCGCAGATCTATGCGGCATTCAGTGACTGTTGCCTCATAGTCAATATCACCAGCAGTTGTTGGCATTGGGGCCGATGATATCGTTCCCCTGAGGCAGAGCAAAGCCGACCGAAGGAGAGAGAAGGACAGTCGACATCTCATCCAGGCTGTAACATAACTTCTGGGCTGCTGCTTCTGTTCGGTGATCACCTCCGCGAGTCTGGCGTAGAAACATCTTGCACTTGGTCCCATCCCACCAGAGGTTGTGAGCACTAGAGGAGTGAAGCTGCCTTGATCAACGTTTTGAATTCTCCCCATATGCCCTTCTCTTGTCGTTCTCGTTCCTCCTGTGTGCAGCATCGAGAGCTAAGTTACGGTGACATGCGGCCCTGGGATAAAAAATCCTGATGTCGAAGAAAGCTCGCTGTCCCCGCGTCCAGAATCCTCGAGCACTGACGTCAACACGGGCTTCGCTAGATGTGTTTGAGGTCCTGTGTTGGAAGATCTCACCATCCAAAGGAAGGAGGGTCGATTCTACCATGACATCCCAGCAGATTTCCTTCAACGTATTTGCTGTGAGGTCCCTTACTTCGTCATGCCTCATACATATGAAGCCCCCTTTCTTGCACACCATGGCATGATCGACGTCATAGGAAGAGCCACACACGCATTGGGAGGGCAAACCTTCTACTGGCCGACCGTACCTTAGAGCAATGGCATCTGTAAATTCTTGTTTATTCAGACTGAAACCATTTGCCCTTATTGGTAACATAGTTAACCAGTTCGAGGCGCCCTCCTCCTGCGCTATAGCTACTTTTTTTTCAAATTTTCTGGTACCTGCAGCAACAGTTGCTGCAGCTTATCATTTTGGCAGAGCTGTCGTTCTGTCGTAATGGACCTACGAATCTTGTTTACTCTACTGGTATCCACCTCCCCTGTTGCGTTCTGGGCTATTATGTGGTCCGTGAGGGCTGCCGTGAGCTTAACTGAATTTTGATGTTCGTTGGCTGCAATCTCCTCTGGATTGATTAGTCCCATCCCTCCCAGTCTTGATGGAAGTGCAAGAAGTGATCTTTCTGCTGGGGTTAAGTGAGGGTGTTTCACTAATTTGGGAATGAAATTGACACTGATAGCTTCTTCCAGAGGGTGGAAGAGGGGTCCGATATCAGGGATAGTGCGCATCAGGTAGTTCCAACGATGCTTGACTCTATGGGTGAATGCAGCAAAAGCCGCATGTGGCTCTGTGTTAGCAATCTCAGACAGAGCTTGGATTTCACTAACCCACTCATTCACCTTTCCCGCTACGTACTCGGTCTTGAAGTCCGTAGTGCCAATTACTGCGCCTAGATGTCTTTGGCCATCCTTAGTTATTTTGACCTCACGTCCGCCAAACACCTCCTTTGCCCGTTCATAATGTTCTGGCTTCACGATGAGGAAGGACTTGCTGGCGTTTGGGTGGTACCCTATTTGTGGACTTCGCTATGTTACCAAGTCCCACCACTTTTTGATGTCCTCCAATTTTCCTGCTCCTGTAAGGTCATCGGCATACGCCACTTGTTTGACCCCAGTTTCAAATTTTATTTCTTGTTGGAGCACTGATAGGCCTATTGCATACATTGCCATTGCAACAGGGTCCCCCCGTGTTGTTCCCTCGGTTGACTGTAAGATGGTATCACCTCTTAGAGCCTTGTTGTTTATTATATAGAGGTCTGATGGATTCCTATACGAGTTTTCAACATACATTGCAAAGCTTGGACACTTGATCTTGATGTTGTGCAGTGCAGCCTTGCGTTTAATTATGTTGAATGCGTTTGAAGCATCCACCAGGAGAACGGCCTCACAATCACGCTGCTCAAATATCAATCTCATGGCGTGAATGGCAGCTTCCCCACCAGCCTGGTGGCCAGCACACACTTATAGGTTCCCTGCTGCTGCCCTGACATCATCCTTTACCATCTCCATTATGCATTTACCGATGATCCGCCTGAGCACTTCCCCCACCCCTATAGGCCTACATCCTGGTTTCTTTTCCAGAGGAATAAGGCGGCAGGCCGTCAGGGCCTGGAGGTGATGGCAGCAAGAGGATGCCAGCTTTCTTGCAAGGGCGGCAATGGCAGTGCAGAGATCGCTTGCTACAGGGTCATACTTGTTTGTGCTGAGGATGACTCTCCAACCGTTTGCATCCAGACCTGAAGGGCCGGCTCCTCCTCGAGTCTTCAGTGCCTTTTTCCACACCATCTATCCTGTTATTTTCTCGAACAGGACAGCATTTGGTGGGATATAGACACCCTCGAACCTGATGCCTTCTTCAACACTTGCAGGGGGGTGTTTATCTTTCAGTAGTTTTAATGTCTCTCTGTTTATTGGCATCACCCCACCGGAGGATTCCTCTGTGAGAGATCTTACCGCAAGAGACACTTTCCCCACACGCATTTTGTTTCAAAATTTTCTTGCCACGTCATCGGTGTTTTGCTTTCCGTCACCCGTAATTTTTAGTCTCTCCTGCAGTGCTCTTGCTTCACATAGGAGATCATCAAGGGCCCCAGTCTGCCACATTGCCAATCTTCTCTTCATTGCTGCCACATTTTCTTTGTGCTTAGTCTTTGTGTGTGTCCTCTGACAGAATAGATGTGGTATTATTGTCAGAATTTGAAGAGCTAAAGGGGCGAGGAAGCGGTCCTGAGTGTAATCAGTCATTAGGCGAGTCATCTCCCGAATCATTTCTTTGGTGGCCGCACACTTGGGTGGTTCAAATAGGTTAGCGGGCGACCACCTGACAATTTCTGAGTAGGTTTCTTTGACCCATATATCGGCATTTTCCATCGACATGCCTTACCACTGAGGCGGCTGTCTCTCATTCTCCTCCTGGACACCTGCTACTGAGGGAGCAGCATTTATTAGTACTACATTTTCGGGTTGAGTAGACTCACTGCTATCATTTCGGATATCATCGGGTGGTTTGGTCCCGGCGATATCCACTGTGGCCGCCTGTGTCGGCTCCCTGCCACGTGGGTTCCGACACTGGTCTCCCTTTCTGCAATCCACACATGGTCGGTTGTTTCTCTCACATTCACAATTTGTGCAGTTTTGGTTCGGGCTAGCACAGACGCAGCAATGTCTGTTACCAGGCATAGTGAACAGCACCTTGGGCGACAGATACTTCCGCCTCCGACCTCTGCTTTGGTCCCATACAGACGAAGAAACTAGTTCTTATAAGTAAAGGGCAAAGAGGTGATGGGCTGGCCTGCGGTGTCCGGGTAGTAGGGGCATACGCGCGCGCGTGGTTGTGTCGGGCACCCTCCATGTGGGCGACAATCCACACATCAGAATGATCCACTGGGAGCAAGAACTGTCACACCTAACACTTGTTTATGTATCCTTGGCAGAGATAACCACCATTTCTATGGACTCACTGATGTAGAATTAGTTATTTATACTCACTTGGTCAGCCGACACTACATGAAGTGGCCGTTACTTGAGGTGGGGGGGCAACCGCCAGTGCAAGGCACTTGGTCCCATAGGGGCGAGAGTCGTGATGCCTCCCTGGCTCAAATAGGCCAATCGACACACTGGCATTGACACTTGGCAACTACAGTACAGTCGCTGTCCATTCAAACACTCACAGGCTCACTTGAAGCTCGCCGGTGAACACACGCAATATTTGCGCGTAATGCCGTAAGGGATAAGAAGAGCGGTCGGCGACGATGGTCAAGGTGACATCCAATATTCATCGACATTTTTACAAACAAAAAGGGCACATAAAACATTACTGATATGTAATAAATATCTATGAAAAAAATGGTTATACACAGTACAATACAATATATGAACATTATGAAATGGGAAGTGGGTACATACTATAGGGGTGTTGGTGGTACAGAGGTAACCTCATAATCTCGCCAATATGTCAAGGGTTCGAGCCTCGGCCCGGACACACTACCAAACATCACAGGTTTCCCGGTCCCCGGTTTCCTCCTGTACTAACACTGGATAGAGCGCCCAAACGGCGAGTAAGCTGATCCTTGGCGAGTATGATAAAAAAAAAAAAAAAATTACGCTCACAAATAGTGCCACAAAAGTCTTAATCTTATGACGTGTTTAGAGGTATGTTAGTGGTATGATAGTGGTATATTAGAGGTATATTAGAGGTATATTAGTGGTATATTAGTGGTATATTAGAGGTATATTAGAGGTATATTAGAGGTATATTAGTGGTATATTAGTGGTATATTAGAGGTATATTAGAGGTATATTAGAGGTATATTAGTGGTATAT
Organism: Homarus gammarus; assembly: GCA_958450375.1. Classification (NCBI taxonomy): domain Eukaryota; kingdom Metazoa; phylum Arthropoda; class Malacostraca; order Decapoda; family Nephropidae; genus Homarus; species Homarus gammarus. Next base: position 761,393 of record CAUDMG010002857.1, read on the forward strand.
TAGTGGTATATTAGAGGTATATTAGTGGTATATTAGTGGTATATTAGAGGTATATTAGAGGTATATTAGTGGTATATTAGAGGTATATTAGAGGTATATTAGAGGTATATTAGTGGTATATTAGTGGTATATTAGTGGTATATTAGTGGTATATTAGAGGTATATTAGAGGTATATTAGTGGTATATTAGAGGTATATTAGAGGTATATTAGTGGTATATTAGTGGTATATTGGAGGTATATTAGAGGTATATTAGTGGTATATTAGAGGTATATTAGTGGTATATTAGAGGTATATTAGTGGTATATTAGTGGTATGATAGTGGTATATTAGAGGTATATTAGAGGTATATTAGTGGTATATTAGTGGTATATTAGTGGTATATTAGAGGTATATTAGTGGTATATTAGTGGTATATTAGAGGTATATTAAAGGTATATTAGTGGTATATTAGTGGTATATTAGAGGTATATTAGTGGTATATTAGAGGTATATTAGTGGTATATTAGTGGTATATTAGAGGTATATTAGTGGTATATTAGTGGTATATTAGTGGTATATTAGAGGTATATTAGTGGTATATTAGTGGTATATTAGAGGTATATTAGTGGTATATTAGAGGTATATTAGAGGTATATTAGAGGTATATTAGTGGTATATTAGAGGTATATTAGTGGTATATTAGTGGTATATTAGAGGTATATTAGTGGTATATTAGAGGTATATTAGTGGTATATTAGAGGTATATTAGTGGTATATTAGAGGTATATTAGTGGTATATTAGTGGTATATTAGTGGTATATTAGAGGTATATTAGTGGTATATTAGAGGTATAGTAGAGGTATAGTAGAGGTATATTAGTGGTATATTAGAGGTATATTAGTGGTATATTAGAGGTATATTAGTGGTATATTAGAGGTATATTAGTGGTATATTAGTGGTATATTAGTGGTATATTAGTGGTATATTAGTGGTATATTAGAGGTATATTAGTGGTATATTAGAGGTATATTAGTGGTATATTAGTGGTATATTAGTGGTATATTAGTGGTATATTAGAGGTATATTAGAGGTATATTAGTGGTATATTAGAGGTATATTAGTGGTA
>CAUDMG010002857.1:767500-785000 GCA_958450375.1 Homarus gammarus
TCTGAATTTTCTCCCCATATGCCCTTATCTTGTCGTTCTCGTTCCTCCTGTGTGCAGCATCGAGAGCTAGGTTATGGTGACATGCGGCCATGGGATAAAAAATCCTGATGTCGACGAAGGCTCGCTGTCCCCGCGTCCAGAATCCTCGAGCACTGACGTTAACACTAGCTTCGTTGGATGTGTATGAAGTCCTATGTTGGAAAATCTCGCCGTCCAATGGAAGGAGGGTCGGTTCTACCATGACTCACGGCAGATTTCCTTCAACATATTTGCTGTGAGGTCCCTTACTTCGTCATGCCTCATACATATGAAGCCCCCTTTCTTGCACCTAACTCATGCACAACTTCAACCACTACTTAATAATACTAACAAAGTCAGGAAAGTGTCATACATTATACATAATGGTGTATACATGTACTGTAGTGTGTATGGTGTACGTGTATGGTGTACGTGTGTATGGTAGGGTGGTAGTGTTGGGCAGGTTAGTAGGAAGTGAGTGAGAGAAGCCAAGACAGGAGGTAACTGACTCTCACAGTTCAACCAAACATACGTGTGTGTGTGTGTGTGTGTGTGTATATATTGTATGTATGTATTGGTGTATTGGTGTACGTGTGTGTATACATTAAGTAAACTGACCTCTGTTCGTGTGTACATTATCGTGATAAAACCAACCTTGCGTGTACACAGTGTCGTTATCCTGCTGTTCTTCAGTCTAATTGGATTAAAGATGTGTTTTGGGTGGGGGGGTTGGATTACATTGAAACTGTAGCTGAGTTTTAGCCGGATTTAGCTGATATGGATTTATGTTGATTTCATGAGGATTTGATTGAGTTAAGCAGAACATAAATAAAGTTACATAAAGTTGACGCTGAATTGTACTTGATTTTAGTCGACGTTAGTGGGTCTCTCCTAGAGTCGAATTTGTAAACAGTGGTTGTATTGTTTAATAGCTACCCCTGGTTTAATAGTCACCCCCTGTTTTAATAGTCACCCCTTGGTTTAATAGCCACCCCTGGTTTAATAGCCACCCCTGGCTTAATAGTCACCCCGTTTTAATAGTCACCCCTTGGTTTAATAGCCACCCCTAGTTTAATAGCCACCCCTGGTTTAATAGCCACCCCTGGTTTAATAGTCACCCCCTGTTTTAATAGTCACCCCTTGGTTTAATATTCACCCCCTGGTTTAATAGTCACCCCCTGTTTTAATAGTCACCCCTTGGCTTAATATTCACCCCCTGGTTTAATAGTCACCCCTGGTTTAATAATCACCCCCTGTTTTAATAGTCACCCCTTGGTTTAATATTCAACCCCTGGTTTAATAGTCATCCCAGGTTTAATAGCCACCCCTGGTTTAATAGTCACCCCCTGTTTTAATAGTCACCCCTTGGTTTAATATTCACCCCCTGGTTTAATACTCACCCCTGGTTTAATAGTCACCCCTGGTTTAATAGTCATCCCCTGGTATAATAGTCACCCCTGGTTTAATAGTCACCCCCTGGTATAATAGTCACCCCCTGGTTTAATAGTCACCCCCTGGTTTAATATTCACCCCTGGTTTAATAGTCACCTCTAGTTTAATTGTCACACCTGGTTTAATAGTTACCCTTGGTATAAGTCACCCTTGGTTTAATAGTCACCCCTGGTATAATAGTCACCCCTGGTTTAATAGTCATCCCCTGGTTTAATAGTCACCCCTGGTTTAATAGTCACCCCTGGTATAATAGTTACCCCTGGTTTAATAGTCACCCCTGGTATAATAGTCACCCCTGGTTTAATAGTCACCTCCTGGTTTACTAGTCACCCCCTGGTTTAATAGTCACCCCCTGGTTTAATATTCACCCCCTGGTTTAATAGTCACCCCCGGTTTAATAGTCACCCCTGGTATAATAGTCACCCCTGGTTTAATAGTCACCCCTGGTTTAATAGTCACCCCTGGTATAATAGTCACCCCTGGTATAATAGTCACCTCCTGGTTTAATAGTCACCCCTGGTTTAATAGTCACCCCCTGGTTTAATAGTCACCCCCTGGTTTAATATTCACCCCCTGGTTTAATAGTCACCCCCTGGTTTAATAGTCACCCCCTGGTTTAATAGTCACCCCCTGGTTTAATAGTCACCCCCTGGTTTAATAGTCACCCCCTGGTTTAATATTCACCCCCTGGTTTAATAGTCACCCCCTGGTTTAATAGGCACCCTCCTGGTTTAATAGTCACTCCCTGGTTTAATATTCACCCCTGGTTTAATATTCACCCCCTGGTTTAATAGTCACCCCTGGTATAAGTCACCCCTGGTTTAATAGTCACCTCCTGGTTTAATATTCACCCCCTGATTTAATAGTCACCCCCTGGTTTAATAGTCACCCCTGGTTTAATATTCACCCCCTGGTTTAATAGTCACCCCTGGTATAAGTCACCCCTGGTTTAATATTCACCCCCTGGTTTAATAGTCACCCCTGGTATAAGTCACCCTTGGTTTAATAGTCACCCCCTGGTTTAATAGTCACCCCTTGGTTTATCAAATAGTGAACATAGACTATCAAGTGCCACAAGTCAAGTTACACTCGAGCTAGCACTTGACGCCGTGCCATGAGTGTTTACCTTCGTACGTGTCAAGGCCCAACATACACAGTGGCGTGAGCTGTGTAAACATTGTCCACACGACACTGAATCCCTCCTTCAGATATGCTGGGATATTTAGTGTAACATTTTATGGTATACTAGTGAGTCATGGTGTGAGTCATGGTATACTAGTGAGTCATGGTGTGAGTCATGGAATACTAGTCAGTCATGGTATACTAGTGAGTCATGGTGTGAGTCATGGTATACTAGTGAGTCATGGTATACTAGTGAGTCATGGTGTGTGTCATGGTATACTAATGAGTCATGGTATACTCGTGAGTCATGGTGTGAGTCATGGTATACTAGTGAGTCATGGTGTGTCTCGGTATACTAGTGAGTCATGGTGTGAGTCATGGTATACTAGTGAGTCCTGGTGTGAGTCATGGTATACTAGTGAGTCATGGTGTGAGTCTTGGTATACTAGTGAGTCATGGTGTGAGTCATGGTATACTAGTGAGTCATGGTGTGAGTCATGGTATACTAGTGAGTCATGGTGTAAGTCTTGGTATACTAGTGAGTCATGGTATACTAGTGAGTCATGGTGTGAGTCATGGTATACTAGTGAGTCATGGTGTGAGTCATGGTATACTAGTGAGTCATGGTATACTAGTGAGTCATGGTATACTAGTGAGTCATGGTATACTAGTGAGTCATGGTGTGAGTCATGGTATACTAGTGAGTCATGGTGTGAGTCTTGGTATACTAGTGAGTCATGGTATACTAGTGAGTCATGGTATACTAGTGAGTCATGGTGTGAGTCATGGTATACTAGTGAGTCATGGTGTGAGTCATGGTATACTAGTGAGTCATGGTGTGAGTCTTGGTATACTAGTGAGTCATGGTATACTAGTGAGTCATGGTGTGAGTCATGGTATACTAGTGAGTCATGGTATACTAGTGAGTCATGGTGTGAGTCTTGGTATACTAGTGAGTCATGGTGTGAGTCATGGTATACTAGTGAGTCATGGTATACTAGTGAGTCATGGTATACTAGTGAGTCATGGTGTGAGTCATGGTATACTAGTGAGTCATGGTATACTAGTGAGTCATGGTGTGAGTCATGGTATACTAGTGAGTCATGGTGTGAGTCATGGTATACAAGTGAGTCATGGTATACTAGTGAGTCATGGTGTGAGTCATGGTATACTAGTGAGTCATGGTGTGAGTCATGGTATACTAGTGAGTCATGGTATACTAGTGAGTCATGGTGTGAGTCATGGTATACTAGTGAGTCATGGTGTGAGTCTTGGTATACTAGTGAGTCATGGTGTGAGTCATGGTATACTAGTGAGTCATGGTGTGAGTCATGGTATACTAGTGAGTCATGGTGTGAGTCATGGTATACTAGTGAGTCATGGTGTGAGTCTTGGTATACTAGTGAGTCATGGTATACTAGTGAGTCATGGTGTGAGTCATGGTATACTAGTGAGTCATGGTGTGAGTCATGGTATACTAGTGAGTCATGGTGTGAGTCTTGGTATACTAGTGAGTCATGGTATACTAGAGTCATGATATACTGGTGAGTCATGGTATACTAGTGAGTCATGGTGTGAGTCTTGGTATACTAGTGAGTCATGGTGTGAGTCTTGGTATACTAGTGAGTCATGGAATACTAGTGAGTCATGGTATACTAGTGAGTCATGGTATACTAGTGAGTCATGGTGTGAGTCTTGGTATACTAGTGAGTCATGGTATACAAGTGAGTCATGGTGTGAGTCATGGTATACTAGTGAGTCATGGTGTGAGTCATGGTATACTAGTGAGTCATGGTATACTAGTGAGTCATGGTATACTAGTGAGTCATGGTATACTAGAGTCATGATATACTAGTGAGTCATGGTGTGAGTCTTGGTATACTAGTGGGTCATGGTGTGAGTCATGGTATACTAGTGAGTCATGGTGTGAGTCATGGTATACTAGTGAGTCATGGTGTGAGTCTTGGTATACTAGTGAGTCATGGTATACTAGTGAGTCATGGTGTGAGTCATGGTATACTAGTGAGTCATGGTGTGAGTCATGGTATACTAGTGAGTCATGGTGTGAGTCATGGTATACTAGTGAGTCATGGTGTGAGTCATGGTATACTAGTGAGTCATGGTGTGAGTCATGGTATACTAGTGAGTCATGGTGTGAGTCTTGGTATACTAGTGAGTCATGGTATACTAGTGAGTCATGGTGTGAGTCATGGTATACTAGTGAGTCATGGTGTGAGTCTTGGTATACTAGTGAGTCATGGTGTGAGTCATGGTATACTAGTGAGTCATGGTGTGAGTCTTGGTATACTAGTGAGTCATGGTATACTAGTGAGTCATGGTATACTAGTGAGTCATGGTGTGAGTCATGGTATACTAGTGAGTCATGGTGTGAGTCATGGTATACTAGTGAGTCATGGTATACTAGTGAGTCATGGTGTGAGTCATGGTATACTAGTGAGTCATGGTGTGAGTCATGGTATACTAGTGAGTCATGGTATACTAGTGAGTCATGGTGTGAGTCATGGTATACTAGTGAGTCATGGTGTGAGTCATGGTATACTAGTGAGTCATGGTATACTAGTGAGTCATGGTGTGAGTCATGGTATACTAGTGAGTCATGGTGTGAGTCATGGTATACAAGTGAGTCATGGTGTGAGTCATGGTATACTAGTGAGTCATGGTGTGAGTCATGGTATACAAGTGAGTCATGGTGTGAGTCATGGTATACTAGTGAGTCATGGTGTGAGTCATGGTATACTAGTGAGTCATGGTGTGAGTCATGGTATACTAGTGAGTCATGGTGTGAGTCTTGGTATACTAGTGAGTCATGGTATACTAGTGAGTCATGGTGTGAGTCATGGTATACTAGTGAGTCATGGTATACTCGTGAGTCATGGTATACTCGTGAGTCATGGTGTGAGTCATGGAATACTAGTGAGTCATGGTGTGAGTCATAGTATACTAGTGAGTCATGGTGTGAGTCATGGTATACTAGTGAGTCATGGTGTGTGTCTTGGTATACTATGTGGTGGGATGAAATCCTAGACAAGGTTCTTCAAACTCCAGAGCACGAGCAGTAGATATATTCAATAAGTGGTACAAGACTTGGCGTTATAGCCGACCGATACAGAAGCGGGAACTAGGGACCCCGGGCCGTGTGTAGGCCGAGGCTGATCTGAGGCAAGTTGTCTAGCTGGGCAAGGAGAGTTGCTAGACATCACTAGGACAATAAATGAGGTCTTCTAATTACTCGACTAGCGCGGTACAGACATAGTATATCGGGACATAGTGAGTGAACATAGGCATTAGACATAAGCATAGATATCAGACATGCTATGATAATATGGTAATACAGACATGTGAATAAATGGTATAATGAATGGTAACAGAGTCCTGCCGTCAGGCGTGTTCACATATCTTGGTACCCACATATCTATACACCTCCCTCCCCCTTTACGCTCGTAGTGCAATCTCGAGCGGCTATGGACTCTTTTTCATGAGTCGGGGGGAGCGGCGAGGGACGATGGGGGGATCAACTGACGACCTTCGTTCCTGGTCTGGGCAAGGGGACACAGGGGACGGGGAGGAAGGTTCGTCACTAGAGGATGGCACTGGGCGGAGATGGCGTCTGTTTCGCCACCACACACGACCACTGGGGAGGCGGACTTGGTACGAACGAGACTCGCCACGGCCCATGACGACCCCGACCTTGTCCCAGCGGTGTGACGTCGGGTCCTGGATTCGTACTTGCTGGCCGACGGTCAACCTGGGAAGGGGGCGGGCGTGGGCGTCATAGTGGCTTGTCACTTGGGCCATCCGGGCAGCCTCACGGCGGTCACACTCGTCCGCCTTGATCTGCCATTCATCTAAGAAGGACTGGGGGTGGGCAGGCACACAAGTACGAAGGGGGCGGCCATACAACACCTGGGCAGGAGAGCGTCCGGCAGGGGTAGGGGTGTTACGGAGTTCTAGTAGGCCCCTGTCGAACTCCTCGCAGTCCAGGTTCCCCGTTGGTGCTGTCTTGAGGATGAGGTATTTTACGGACTTTACCGCTGCCTCGGCGTGGCCATTCGCCTGCGGGTAATGAGGGGAGGTGACGATGTGGTGGACGCCCCAGCGTTCGGCGAAGCTCTTGAACTCGTGGCTATTGAACGGGGGCCCACCGTCGGTTCGGAGGCGGAGAGGCACTCCGACTTCCCGGAAGAAGCAACAAAACATCCGGATGACCCTGGAAGAGGTGGTGTCCCGACCACAGGGAACTACCACGGGCCATCCAGAGAGCCTGTCGGCGACCACCAGGAAAGACTTTCCGGCCACATTAAAGAAGTCGGCGGACACGGATTCAAAGGGCCGCTTTGGGAGGTCATTGCACAGGTACGGCTCTTGTTGCTGGCTGGGCTGGAGTTGCTGGCAAGGCTCACAGGCCTCAACCGTGCTCCTAATATCGGCGTCAATACCAGGCCAGAAGACGGTCTGACGGGCTCTGCGCCTGGTGGCTTCAACGCCGCGGTGGCTGTCGTGGAGGCGGGATAAGGTGCGCCGGCGGAGGGCAGCGGGGACGACGATCCTGGGGCCGTACAACACCAGCTCTCCGTCCGCATAGAGGCTATCCCTTAGCTTCCAGAAGGGGAGGGCGGAGGCGTGAATGTTGTAGCGGTTGGTGGGGAATCCAGTGGAGACGTAATCGAGGAGTTGGACGTATGCCGGGTCTTGAGCGGCGGCGATGCGGAGCTCCTGGAGAGTCCTATCGTCTTCGATGGGGGGCGTCGTCGTCATCTTGTCAGCAAGAGAAGTGGCTGTGTGTGTCACTAAAGACCGAACGTGAGCCGCGGCCGTGGTACAGTCGACTTCATCTTCAGGTGTGGGGCGACTAACAGGGGCTCGGGAGAGGGCGTCTGGTATGCACAGAAGTTTCCCGGCGCGCCACACGGCTGTAAAGACGTAAGGGGCGGTCTTCTCTTTGAGACGTTGGAGGCGAGGATTTTCGATGGCGTCCAACGTGTGGTGATTGAGGATGGGTATGAGCGGGCGATGGTCCGTCATGAGGGTGAAGTGCCCAAGGCCGAACAAGTAAAGGCGGCACTTGGCCATAGCCCAGGCGACTGCCAGCATCTCTAGTTCGATGGTGGCGTATCTGGTCTCCGTGTCCGTCAGAAACCTGGAGCCACACTGAACTAAGCGCAGTCTACCCTGGCCGTGATCTTGAAGGAGGGCATATCCGAGGCCGTATAGACGGGAGGCGTCGGTCTGGAGGACCACTGGTAAGGACGGGTCGAAGGGTGCCAAGGCTGGTGGTGACAGCAACGCCTTCTTAACATTCCTGAACGCTAGGTCGTGGTCAGGAGTCCAGAGGAAGGAGCGCTTGGGGCTCATGAGGGGGCGTAGAGGTTGGGCTGATGTGGCGAGTTTAGGGGAGAAGTCTGCCAGCTGATTTACCAGGCCCATAAACGAGCGGAGGTCGGTCAGGTTCGCTGGAGTAGGGAAGTCCTTGATGGCCTTGACCTTCTCCTCATCAGCTGAGATCCCCTCTGGCGAGATGTTGTAGCCGCAGTAGTTAACTTGGGAGGCGGCGACCACAAATTTATCTTTGTTCAGGGTGATACCATGGGCACGGCATCTTGTGAGCATCAGATGAACTCGGTTCAAGTGGGCCGGGAGATCATCGTCGAAGAGCAGGATGTCATCTACGACCTTCACGCAGTTGGTGACACCCTGCAGAGCCATATCCCCACGGAGGCAGTACGCATCCCCCGTTGCTGCGAAGCCCATGGGTCCGCGGCAGTGTTGGAAGCGGCCGTGGGGCGTGATGAATGTAGTGAGGTGGCGGTCTTCTTCCGCCAGGTCGACTTGCCAGTACCCGTGTAGTGCATCCGCCGTGGTAAAGAACTTTGCAGACGGGGTGACGCTGCGGACTGCTTGGATGGGCGTAGGCGATGGATGGGCGGGACGGGAGACCTGCGAGTTGAGATGGGTGAGGTCCACTGTGATGCGAACACCTACAGGCTTGGGTGCCAAGACCATAGGGTGGCACCACTCGGAGGGCTCCTCGCCGGCGTGTCTGATGATCCCCTGCTGCACCAGAGAATCGAGCTCCGCCTTCACCTTGTCCCGTAGGGCAAAGGGGATAGGCCTGGGTGTGTGCGTGGCGAAAGGCGTCGCGCCAGGCTTGAGGTGGATTCTCATCGGGGGGCCTGTCATCTTCTTGAGCGGCGTGTTCTGGAGGTCGGACTTGGAGACAAGGACGTCGCTGAACTGGCGAAGAAAGAACTCCCGGGCGGCAGCAGGTGTGGTCATGGCTGAGACAGGTATCTCTGCACACCTGTTGAGGTGTGTCACGGCGAGGATGGGCTTTGGGAACTCGGATGAGACGATGGCCAAGTCCTGACAATGGCCACATGACAAGAGAGGGGTTTGGATGCCCTCGTGGACGTGGACTGTGGCAAGGCAAGACTTGGGACCGAGCTGTAATGTTGCCTTGAAGCAACCCAAAGCTGGAGACATCGGGGACCCGTCCGCTGTGAGCACGTCGTTCATGGCTGTGGGTGACAGGCTACTCCTGGGAATGTTGAGGGCGTCCAGGTGTGTTGGTCCAATCACCGTGATGTCCGCGCCCGTGTCAGGCAAACTCCAGAGCACGAGCAGTAGATATATTCAATAAGTGGTACAAGACTTGGCGTTATAGCCGACCGATACAGAAGCGGGAACTAGGGACCCCGGGCCGTGTGTAGGCCGAGGCTGATCTTGGAGACTGGGCTGAAGGCGTCTCTGCTACCTGTAGGGCCGCAGAGACATAGCAAACAGACATAAAAGGCACTGCACTTCACTTAGGGCACTTCACAAGGTCACAAAGCACTTTAAATCCAGGGGCACCGTGGAGTATATCTTCTGGGCGGTAAACAGAGGAGGCCGGGGTACAGACTAGGCCGGCTTTTGCAACTTGTGAACTGTCGTGTTGGAGCTACTCAACTGCGCCATGTGGTGGGATGAAATCCTAGACAAGGTTCTTCAAACTCCAGAGCACGAGCAGTAGATATATTCAATAAGTGGTACAAGACTTGGCGTGATAGCCGACCGATACAGAAGCGGGAACTAGGGACCCCGGGCCGTGTGTAGGCCGAGGCTGATCTGAGGCAAGTTGTCTAGCTGGGCAAGGAGAGTTGCTAGACATCACTAGGACAATAAATGAGGTCTTCTAATTACTCGACTAGCGCGGTACAGACATAGTATATCGGGACATAGTGAGTGAACATAGGCATTAGACATAAGCATAGATATCAGACATGCTATGATAATATGGTAATACAGACATGTGAATAAATGGTATAATGAATGGTAACAGAGTCCTGCCGTCAGACGTGTTCACATATCTTGGTACCCACATATCTATACATACTAGAGTCATGGTATACTAGTAAGTCATGGTATACTAGTGAGTCATGGTGTGAGTCATGGTATACTAGTGAGTCATGGAATACTAGTGAGTCATGGAATACTAGTGAGTCATGGTATACTAGTGAGTCATGGTGTGAGTCATGGTATACTAGAGTCTGATTATACTAATGAGTCATGGTATACTAGTGAGTCATGGTATACTAGTGAGTCATGGTGTGAGTCTTGGTATACTAGTGAGTCATGGTGTGAGTCATGGTATACTAGTGAGTCATGGAATACTAGTGAGTCATGGTGTGAGTCATGGTATACTAGAGTCATGATATACTAGTGAGTCATGGTATACTAGTGAGTCATGGTGTGAGTCATGGAATACTAGTGAGTCATGGTGTGAGTCATGGTATACTAGTGAGTCATGGTGTGAGTCATGGTATACTAGTGAGTCATGGTGTGAGTCATGGTATACTAGTGAGTCATGGTATACTAGAGTCATGATATACTAGTGAGTCATGGTATACTAGTGAGTCATGGTATACTAGTGAGTCATGGTGTGAGTCTTGGTATACTAGTGAGTCATGGTGTGAGTCATGGTATACTAGTGAGTCATGGTGTGAGTCATGGAATACTAGTGAGTCATGGTGTGAGTCATGGTATACTAGTGAGTCATGGTATACTAGAGTCATGATATACTAGTGAGTCATGGTATACTAGTGAGTCATGGTGTGAGTCTTGGTATACTAGTGAGTCATGGTGTGAGTCTTGGTGTACTAGTGAGTCATAGTGTGAGTCATGGTATACTAGTGAGTCATGGTGTGAGTCATGGTATACTAGTGAGTCATAGTATACTTGTGAGTCATGGTATACTATTGAGTCATGGTATACTAGTGAGTCATGGTATACTAGTGAGTCATGGTGTGAGTCATGGAATACTAGTGAGTCATGGTATACTAGTGAGTCATGGTATACTAGAGTCATGATATACTAGTGAGTCATGGTATGCTAGTGAGTCATGGTGTGAGTCTTGGTATACTAGTGAGTCATGGTGTGAGTCTTGGTATACTAGTATGTCATGGTGTGAGTCATGGAATACTAGTGAGTCATGGTATACTAGAGTCATGATATACTAGTGAGTCATGGTATACTAGTGAGTCATGGTATACTAGAGTCATGATATACTAGTGAGTCATGGTGTGAGTCTTGGTATACTAGTGAGTCATGGTGTGAGTCATGGTATACTAGTGAGTCATGGTATACTAGTGAGTCATAATAACATAAGAAAATAAGGAGTCTGCAATAGGCTGGTTGGCCTGTGCATGGTAGCTCCTGTCGAGAGTTACTACCACTCTCTATCATCCATGAATCTATCTAGCCTCCTTTTGAAACTCTCCAGCGTTCCAGCACTTACTACAAAGTTGCTAAGCTTGTTCCACTCGTCCACCACCCTATTTGTGAACCAGTTTCTTCCTATCTCCCTCCGAAACCTAAACTTATCCAACTTGAATCCGTTGCTCCGAGTCCTATCCTGCTCGGATATTATAAGAACTTTTTCTATATCTCCTTTATTGATTCCTTTCACCCACTTAAATACTTCTATCATATCTACCCGCACTCTTCGTCTTTCTAGGGAATGTAAGTTAAGTTTCTTTAACCTATCCTGATATGGAAGGTTTCTAAGTCCCGGAATCATTTTTGTCATTCTTCGCTGCACCGACTCTAGTGAATTTATATCCATTCTATAATAGGGGCACCAGAACTGAACCGCATAATCGAGGTGCGGCCTGACTAGCGCAAGATATAGTTGCAATAAGACCTCTGCACTCTTGTTACTTACACTTCTAGATATAAAACCCAATCCTCTGTTTGCCTTATTTCGAACATTAACGCACTGTTTTCTAGGCCGTAGGTCCGGGCTTACAAGTACCCCTAGGTCTCTTTCACAAGTCGACTTCTCTAGGTTAATGTTGTTCAGGCTGTATACATTATAAGTATTTGTTCTTCCAATATTAAGTACGCTACACTTGCTGGTGTTGAATTTCATTTGCCATTTTTCAGACCACCCCTGCAGTTTATTTAGATCCTCCTGTAATGCATTTGCATCCTGTCCTGAATTAATTTGCCGCCCTATTTTGGTGTCATCTGCAAACTTGCTTATGTCACTGCTGATCCCAGTATCTAGATCGTTTATGTAGATTATGAACAAGAGTGGGCCTAGTACTGACCCCTGGGGAACCCCAGTGGTTACACGGCCCCACTCAGATTTAACACCATCTACAGTACGCTGACCCTCTGCGTTCTATCGGTGAGCCATGATTTTATCCAATTTAAAACTTTCCCCGCGATACCATGAGCCTTAATTTTTCTCAGAAGCCTCTGATGCCGTACTCTGTCAAATGCTTTGCTAAAGTCTAAGTAAATAACATCGTAATTTTCGTCATTATCTACTACCTCGAAGACTTTCCTAAAAAACGTCAACAGATTTGTTAGACAAGATTTTCCCTTTGTAAACCCATGTTGAGAGTCGTAGATTAATTTGCTTTTCCCTAGATGCGATTGGATGCTATCTGCTATGATTGATTCAAGAAATTTCCCCACTACTGACGTCAAACTGATCGGCCGGTAATTTGACGCTGATGCTCTGTCTCCCTTTTTGAATATGGGTACTACATTTGCCTGTTTCCACAAGTCTGGCACAACTCCAGTGTCTAATGATTTTGTAAATAAGTTTACAAGGGGTCTGCTAATCTGTTCCCTACACTCTTTCAAGACTCGAGGGAAAATTTCATCCGGCCCTGGGGATTTTGTTTTCTTTAGTTTATTTATTTTCTGAAGAACATCCTCTTTTCTGATAGTGATATTCTTTAATTTCTCTTCTTCCTTTCCCTTAAATATCAGTTCCACCTCTGGAATTTCGTCACAAATTTATTCTGTGAAAACTGATAAGCAGTAGCTGTTCAATGCTTTGCTTATTTCTTCACTGCCATTTATCACTTGTCCCCTCCCTGACTTTAAAGGCCCAACTTTGTCCTTGACCTTTGTCCTATATACCTGGAAAAATCCCTTGGGATTCGCCTTGGATTCTCTTGCTATTTTGATTTCATAGTCTCTCTTTGCTTTCCTTACATTTTTCTTAACATTCCTAGATAGTTCATCATACCTATTTCTGAGCTGCTCCTCCCCTCCCTTTAATTTCTTATATATTCCTTTCTTTATTCTTATGTCATGTTTAAGTTTTCTGGTCATCCACCTTGGCTCATTCTTATTTGACCTAATTTTTCTGTATGGTATATTTTGTTCTTGTGCTTTATGTAGTATACTAGTGAATATATTATAGTCATGATCAATTGTTGTGTCATCTATGACCTCACCCCTTCCTACTGGGGACTGACATGACATGGTGTGAGTCATGGTATACTAATGAGTCATGGTATACTAGTGAGTCATGGTGTGAGTCTTGGTATACTAGTGAGTCATGGTGTGAGTCATGGTATACTAGTGAGTCATGGTATACTAGTGAGTCATGATATACTAGTGAGTCATGGTGTGAGTCATAATATACTAGTGAGTCATGGTGTGAGTGATGGTATACTAGTGAGTCATGATATACTAGTAAGTCATGATATACTAGTGAGTCATGATATACTAGTGAGTCATGGTGTGAGTCATGATATACTAGTGAGTCATGGTATACTAGTGAGTCATGATATACTAGTGAGTCATGATATACTAGTGAGTCATGGTATACTAGTGAGTCATGGTATACTAGTGAGTCATGGTATACAAGTGAGTCATGGTGTGAGTCATGATATACTAGTGAGTCATGGTCTGAGTCATGATATACTAGTGAGTCATGGTGTGAGTGATGGTATACTAGTGAGTAATGGTATACTAGTGAGTCATGGTGTGAGTCATGGTGTGAGTGATGGTATACTAGTGAGTCATGGTATACTAGTGAGTCATGGTGTGAGTCATGATATTCTAGTGAGTCATGGTGTGAGTGATGGTATACTAGTGAGTCATGATATACTAGTGAGTCATGGTGTGAGTCATGATATACTAGTGAGTCATGGTGTGAGTCATGATATACTAGTGAGTCATGGTGTGAGTCATGATATACTAGTGAGTCATGGTGTGAGTCATGATATACTAGTGAGTCATGGTGTGAGTCATGATATACTAGTGAGTTATGGTGTGAGTCATGATATACTAGTGAGTCATGGTGTGAGTCATGACATACTAGTGAGTCATGGTGTGAGTCATGATATACTAGTGAGTCATGGTGTGAGTCATGATATACTAGTGAGTCATGGTGTGAGTCATGATATACTAGTGAGTCATGGTGTGAGTCATGATATACTTGTGAGTCATGGTGTGAGTCATGATATACTAGTGAGTCATGGTGTGAGTCATGATATACTAGTGAGTCATGGTATACTAGTGAGTCATGGTGTTAGTCATGGTATACTAGTGAGTCATGGTGTGAGTCATGGTATACTAGTGAGTCATGGTATACTAGTGAGTCATGGTGTGAGTCTTGGTATACTAGTGAGTCATGGTGTGAGTCATGGTATACTAGTGAGTCATGGTATACTAGTGAGTCATGATATACTAGTGAGTCATGGTGTGAGTCATAATATACTAGTGAGTCATGGTGTGAGTGATGGTATACTAGTGAGTCATGATATACTAGTAAGTCATGATATACTAGTGAGTCATGATATACTAGTGAGTCATGGTGTGAGTCATGATATACTAGTGAGTCATGGTATACTAGTGAGTCATGATATACTAGTGAGTCATGATATACTAGTGAGTCATGGTATACTAGTGAGTCATGGTATACTAGTGAGTCATGGTATACAAGTGAGTCATGGTGTGAGTCATGATATACTAGTGAGTCATGGTGTGAGTCATGATATACTAGTGAGTCATGGTGTGAGTGATGGTATACTAGTGAGTCATGGTATACTAGTGAGTCATGGTGTGAGTCATGGTGTGAGTGATGGTATACTAGTGAGTCATGGTATACTAGTGAGTCATGGTGTGAGTCATGATATACTAGTGAGTCATGGTGTGAGTGATGGTATACTAGTGAGTCATGATATACTAGTGAGTCATGGTGTGAGTCATGATATACTAGTGAGTCATGGTGTGAGTCATGATATACTAGTGAGTCATGGTGTGAGTCATGATATACTAGTGAGTCATGGTGTGAGTCATGATATACTTGTGAGTCATGGTGTGAGTCATGATATACTAGTGAGTCATGGTGTGAGTCATGGTATACTAGTGAGTCATGGTGTTAGTCATGGTATACTAGTGAGTCATGGTGTGAGTCTTGGTATACTAGTGAGTCATGGTATACTAGTGAGTCATGGTGTGAGTCATGGTATACTAGTGAGTCATGGTGTGAGTCATGGTATACTAGTGAGTCATGGTGTGAGTCATGGTATACTAGTGAGTCATGGTGTGAGTCATGGTATACTAGTGAGTCATGGTGTGAGTCATGGTTTACCAGTGAGTCATGGTGTGAGTCATGGTATACTAGTGAGTAATGGTGTGAGTCATGGTATACTAGTGAGTCATGGTGTGAGTCATGGTATACTAGTGAGTCATGGTATACTAGTGAGTCATGGTGCGAGTGATGGTATACTGGTGAGTCATGGTATACTAGTGAGTCATGGTGTGAGTCATGGTATACTGGTGAGTTATGGTATTTTTTTGGTCAAACTTTCAATCACTGAGTAATGCCTTTATTATTAAAATTTGATATCGGAACAGTTATTTAGCCATAATAATAGTGATACAGTGTTTATTTAGCCATAATAATAGTGATACAGTGTTTATTTAGCCATAATAATAGTGATACAGTGTTTATTTAGCCATAATAATAGTAATACAGTGTTTATTTAGCCATAATAATGGTGATACAGTGTTTATTTAGCCATAATAATGGTGATACAGTGTTTATTTAGCCATAATATAAGTGATACAGTGTTTATTTAGCCATAATAATAGTGATAGTGTTTATTTAGCCATAATAATAGTGATAGTGTTTATTTAGCCATAATAATAGTGATAGTGTTTATTTAGCCATAATAATAGTGATAGTGTTTATTTAGCCATAATAATAGTGATACAGTGTTTATTTAGCCATAATAATAGTGATAGTGTTTATTTAGCCATAATAATAGTGATAGTGTTTATTTAGCCATAATAATAGTGATACAGTGTTTATTTAGCCATAATAATAGTGATAGTGTTTATTTAGCCATAATAATAGTGATAGTGTTTATTTAGCCATAATATTAGTGATAGTGTTTATTATGTCATAGTAATTGAGATATATACAGTACCTGTCTCAATAAAATAACCTCATATGACTACATAATAACAATCGCCAACACTTCCTTAATAATGCTCTAAAAATGTCTGTACCCGATAATAGGATTTTTTGTACGTATTCGAAAATAAATCGTATCTGTTTTACCGTGTGTTAAGTGAGCCAGTTCAAGAAGGTCTGACATTTAAGGTAGAGACTTGTGGTAGTAATGGATCCCTTTTGTGCCACAGTGGTGCAGGAGGAGTGACTGTGCGCTCTTGTAAAGGTCATAAGTGAGTGTTTGTAGAGGGAGGATAATGCCAAGCAAGGGTATTTCCAACTGGTTATTGTTTTTGTAGGTTACATGAGCGACTAGTTTTGAAAGACTCACCTTCACAGAAAACAGTCATCAGCAGGAAGCAGCTTATTTTAAGGGGTAACTTGTGAATAGTTTTTCTCTCTGGGAATTTGTCGAATGTTATTTGCCTGAGGCGTTCTCGTGCCTCGTCATTTGAGACCGTTATAGTAAATAGTGTATTGTATGAAACTTGTTGTATTATATAGAGCTGGTGTTAGTTACAAAGTGTCCCATCCCTTGTTCAGTGTCTTGTACAAACACTGACGGTACCATGGAACAATGATATAATGATCGGGCTTAATTATCCTTTGATCAAAACCATTATTTTTGTTTTTTCTTAATTTCCTTTGTGTGTTGTTTACTTCTTATTAACTTTATTGTCATTAATTAATTATTGTGTCAGGTAAAGGTAGGTATAAGTGCTTGAGATCACCTGAAGATTAACCACTCTTGGGTGTTTTATCTTATTAAATGACCTGACCCTATCTGGGGGTTAGGTTAGGTTAGAGTATGCAAGGATAGATTAGGTTAGGTTAGGTATGTTTTTTTTTTAAGGGATTAGCCCACCAGGCCACGGCTCAATGACCCGCATTAGGACCAGCGGGCCAAAATATAATAATAATAATAATAATAATAATAATAATAATAATAATAATATGAAAATACCATAAAAAAATCAATAGTGAGAAACAATATATGTATGTTGTGTTGTCAATAGTAAGAGAAACAATTGAGACTCTGCAATTGTGTGTAAATGAGGCAGAAAGTAAAAAAAAGGTTAAATTACGTTATGTTGGGTATTTAACAACGGTCCTTAATATTGAATCCACCCACACCACCTC